>JAOXOE010027839.1:0-17411 GCA_028565055.1 Phoeniculus purpureus | reverse complement strand
CTGTCCTCATAGGAGAGGTGCTCCAGCCCTCTGATCATCCTCATGGCCCTCCTCTGCACACACTCCAGCATGTCCACGTCCTTCTTGTAATAAGGGCTCCAGAACTGGACGCAGTACTCCAGGTGGGGTCTCACCAGAGCCGAGTAGAGGGCTCCCTCGACCTGCTGGCCACACTTCTCCTGATGCAGCCCAGGATCCAGTTTGCCCTCTGAGCCATGAGTGCACACTGCCAGCTCATGTTGAGCTTCTCGCCCACAAGCACCCCCAAGTCCCTCTCCTCAGGGCTATTCTCCAGCCAGTCACTGCCCAGCCTGTATTTGTGCTTAGTTTTGCCTTCGCTTCTAAGTTTCCTCTGGAACATTCAAGTAAAAATGAACGACGGTGAAAACTGCTTTCAGCTGCACAAATCCAAGTACAATCCAAGGCAGTACAAATCCAAGTCATTCTGAATAAAAGATACAAGAGATACAAGCTATAGATATTTAAATAACTAAGCTACTTCCACTTTTTCCTTAGATACCAAACTTTTTTTATAACATTAATCATTGAAAGCTCATGTCTTGAGAAATTCAAATCATGAACACAACTAAAACAGAGAAGAGAAAAAACGTCAGAGTCCCATTTCTTTATCAACTGCAGAAAACCCTGCAGGGAAGTAAATCCTCAAAGAATCAACACTGTTTAGAAAAAAAATGGTGAAGCATCTTACTGAGAAAAGTGTTAATATTTTTCGAGGTTATCTACAAATATATGCAGAAAACTAGGAAATAAGCTTTTCTTACCAGGATTTTTCAATAAAAATCATGCAGAGAGGAAATGCTGGGACCTCCACAAGACCAGAAAGAGCCACGTTTAAATACATATTTCCTCTTAATTCACCAGCATTTAAAGTTAGTCCATAGTACACAAAGCTGCAGACATACCTAGAAGTAACAAGTTATACAAGTAACATAACTGATCTTTAGGGCTAAAGAAAGTATTTAAAAGGTAAACTATGCCAAGCTATGGATTAGCTATACTGAGTTTGGAAGACAACCACTATTTCCTCCTAAGGGGAAAACCAGCAAAGTGAAAAGTTCTTATTTCATTCAAAGTGACTTCCTGAAGGAAAACTAGCTCTCATATATATGCACAGGGTAACTGTCAGAATTTTCTACTAGCTTGAGATTTTTCCCTACATTATTTACCAAACCTAACAAGCTTAAATGTAAGCAGCTGAAGCTGAACTGTTGCAAAGCAATCCAACGAAAGAAACGCCTGTGTACGTGAACACAGAGTGTCTTCCACAAACCTCAGGAAGGCTTCCCTAAACTCATTACTACTGCCCCTGGAAAGAACTAGGCTCCCACATCCTTGCCCCACAGTAAAAAGATTCAGGTTGAGAAGGCCACCAGATCTTACAAAGACACTTTTTTCTATCCCCTAGTTGCTTCCTTAGTGTCCAAGCCAGTTCTGGGCCAAGTGATACAGAAGAACGTTCTGTCCTGTCAGCTGAGGGTAGTGCTAAAGACTCCTGAGTGACAGCCCAAGAAACTGAGTGACAACCACTGTGACACCATTTCCGTGCACTGTATCTTAACAAGGTTTGAAACAGAAAAACAGCACTGTGTCCTCTTCATTCAGAAGACAATAATTGCTTTGTGCAATTTCTCATAACCATAATTACTCCTATTTACCTACCAGCAACTTAAGAATCTAGGATGCTTTTGGAGAGGTTCTATTTAGCAAAGACATCCCTGATGCTTCTCCCACGTCCTGCTCACCTCACACATCAAACTACTAATCTTTTTCACCTACATCCTGACAGTCATCTAAATGATGCTGAACTTTAAAGGATAACGTTAGTATTTTGGAGATGAGCTGCTCCTCCAACAGATTTTAGCTGTTTGCAACAGCTGCTGCTGTACCAACCAACCCAACACCCTCCCTACCCCAAGCAGGTTCCCTCTGCACTGTCATTTATTGCTCATATTTTGTGTTACATTTTCCTGTGTTTTGGGGTGGTGTTTTTTTCCCCATGTTGTTCTACTTTTCAAGAAAGGACCTAATACAAATCTATGGAATTTGTGTCATGTGCTTTTGGGTTCCTAATGTTTGTTCTTACTCCAGATCTCTACTGTCGTCTAATACACATGGTCCTTTTCTTTCAAAGGCTAGACTCTCTCCATAATTTCTGCTTCAGCTTGTCATTTCACTCAACATAAAGATTATGTTCTCACCAGATTATTTCATAGTAGGCTTTAAAGATGTTTCTAAGTAACACACTGAAAACAAAACAGCAATAATAACGAAGCATCAACTTTACAACACATGAGTTTAGATTATTATTGTCTGCCATCAACTGACAAATTAACCATTTTGGTATTGAGGACAGAATTTTTCAAAGGATGTAAAACTTAATCACTTCCTCATGCCCAGCTCGCTGACAGCATCTCAGCACCGTGCTGTTACATACCAGATGTACATCAGTATGATGGTTCGCCACCGAAGGATGGGGTGTTTTACTAAATTTAGGATACCAGATGCCGATTCATCCTTTCTCAAAGCTCCAACACTTGGTTTTAATTTTATATTTAATCTCTCTTTTCCATTACCACTGGCAATATATTGCAATACGTCTTCAGCTTCTGCCATTTTCCCTTGGGAATACAGCCATCGCGGTGATTCTGGGAGCAAACTAACAGGGAAGAACAGAAGATCAATGGTCACAAGTTCATTCCACGAATACAGCACTAAAGTAAATCATTTTGCAAATCAATACTTAAAAACAGTACAAACACAACATTCAGAGAAAGGCATTTGATTCACAGTTTTGCATATTAAATCTCATGTACTTTGGTAACGAAGACATTAACCTTATGGAAGGATTGTTAGAGGTGCTTGACAAAGCACCAAGTCATGTTAGTCAAATCCCAACTACCTGAACAGCCCTAAAAAAAACCCTTTGCTTTCACAAAGGTCATGTCAAGCTTCTGCACTATAAGAAGAGCTCCTAGTTGAAGAGAAAAGGAAAGAAACCTTACTGGGGAATTACTTGTCAGGCTCCAGTATCATCAGGTCATCGCTGGCCAAATACATTCAGGAACCAATGTGGTTCATAATCATTTTTATACTGTCTGTATATGAGCTCTAAATAGGAGCATCCAAGCACAACAGAGCTGGGAATAGACACAACAGACCTCAAAAGCAAGCAGATACATAATGTACCACGCTAGAATGAGCAATTCCAAGTGCTCTCACTTATCTGCTTTTGCACGCATGTGTCTCATGAAAAGAAACTCTAAACTCCCTTTAGGACCACTTCCAAAACCTCTGCAACCCTTCCTTGGCAAAAGGCAGTCAGTGTTCCTGGCTGATGCTCCAGCTTGCAGCCTCTGGCAGGTCTTCCCTTCCCCAAGCACATCTGTAATGGAGTTTTATTGGACAGCTGGCACACAGCTGCTCTCTGCATTGCTGCCTGCCACAATCCTAACAGCATGCAGAAACACAAGCTCCTCTTCTGGGGAACCCTGACCTTCTGTGTCATTTAAAACCATTTCTTGCTTCAAAACAAGATTTCTCTCTTGCCTGGTTCAAAAACCATACAGAAAAATGTCATCCCTATACATTCCACTCACTTGAATGATGAGCAGAAAAAGTACCTGCTTTTAAGAAAAAAGTATTCTTTCTTATTATTGTAATGCAAGTCAAGTACTTACAAAGAAAGGAGAAGGAAGAAGACTCCTGGAGTATTCGACAACAAGGCAAGGTAGCGCCATTCCCTTACACAGTAACCCAGTAAAGCATAGGCAGCAATTCCAACTGCAAATGCCAAATTAGTTAACGAACCTGAAATACAAGACCAAAATGGTGATACAGAAACCACTACCAATTCTTAAGCAGAAGCCTGAAATGCCTACCCCATAACACAGCTAAATAAAATAGTAGTTTTATGAGGTATCTTTAGGGCACTTCTGAACCAGCTGGCTTAAGTATATTATGCAATCCAAATGAACAATAGCTTTGTATAATGTACAGGGAGGGTTGCAGATTTGTTTTTCTCCCCTTTCAAAAAATAAAGGCTAGTATATTGGAGAGTGTAGTAAATAAACAGGAACCTACAGATTAAAGATAAAACCTGAGGACAGGAAGGGAAAGTGTTAAGATCAAACCATTTATTTAGATGCATTAAAGTAATATTGACTAGAGGTGGTAAGCTGGAAAAGAAACTGGCAATTACCAACGTACATGGACTGAGTTCAGAACACACCCAGCTGCAAACTACAGATTTATTGCAGCAGACTTCTGAGGAACCAACATAAGTAAAGATGTTAACAATATGGAGTCAATACAATGCCAAAAATTCAACACCAAAAGCCTCACAACAAACCCTCTGCAGACTAACATAGGAGATCTTGTTCTAACCCAGAAATTCCGCTATTGCCTACAAACCCTAACTCAGAGCCAACACCCAGGAGAGCTCTTCTTTGCTAACGCTGCTGAGCTGCATCCAACAGCTCCCTCCCAGCACCTCTTTCAACAGCTGAGCAGAACTAGAACAAAGCACCAAAAGTAAGAAGCATCGGGAAACACGCTATGTCTTCAGTCCATCAGGAAACTGATCACGCAAGGAAAAAGGTGGAGAAGAGCAGAGAGAGAGGAGGGCAAGAGTGAACGAAGGGAGGGAGAGACAAAGAGGGCAAAAAAATTGAACCCAGGAGAAGAAAATTCAGTATTTGGGAAAAAAAAAGAGTGGAAACTTAGAACTAAACCATCTATGTCTCATAACACCCCCAGGAGTCCAGAGAAGAAATAAGAAAAACAGCAGAATGAGGTCACTGAAGAAATGAGAGGGAGAAGTATGCTTCCATCCGCAGCAAGGCAGCAGCTGGACCTAATGTTTCCCATGTTGTGCTAGCCAAATCGTGTTACAGCCCAAACTACTCCAGCTTTACAACAGTCTGACATGCAGATGTTACATTTATTTTAAGGGTTGGCAGTAGCACATGAAAAAACTACACTTAAAAATACTGGATAATCAGCACATTCAGCGGTGGAAAACACACTAAGTGTTTCTGTGCACTAAGTCATTCTGTGGTGCAGGTAAACCTCAAAGATGACTTTTCAAGAATCCCTTCCCAAGATACCGCACAGCAGGTATCAGAGTATCAGGAGGGGGCAGGATCTGCCAAAATGTTTTAATGTAATGCAGTGAGCAAACTGAGATATTTGAGGAACCCATGTTCCAGTTTGACAAACGGTTTTGCTATTTATCAAACAAACTTGATCACATCTTCCTTATTCAAGCAATTTTCCCCAAAAATTAGAACTTGAATAAATCACATCACATGCACTGACTTAAGCTCTAAACTGACCTTACTTGTAACAAAAGTAAAACATCTGCTGTGGCAGAGGGATTCGACTAGATGATCTTTCAAGGTCCCTTCCAATCCCTGATGATTCTATGATTCTATGATAAGGTGTTGGTACAACAATACATGGCACAGTAATAATTATTAAATATTCCCAAATCCCACCTGTAAATGACCAAAATGATTTTCCTACATATTCTTGTGTTAAGACAAAAGACACAAGAGCCGTTCCACCATTCACAATTCCAACAATAAACCGTGAAACTGCAAATACATCATAATTTGGAGCTAATGCTGTGATGTACCCAAAAATGACATCAAAGAACAGACCTGCAGAGAGAGAATAAAACGTAATTAATACTTATGCTACCCAGCTTAAACTCAGAAGAAAGGCAGAGACCACAGTCAGTCTCTAATGAGCAGTCTGTAGCACTCCTGTGTCTCTAATCTCTTGCATTTGGCTTTCTGAAATGACACCATATGAAAATTACAATAATTTTCAAGTCACACACATGAGGTCTACAATGCCAAGATGATGTTTCCTTAAGCCCGTGCAGTCACTAAGCACAAAGACCCTTTGGCTGGCGAACAAAACAGCAGGATGCAAGTAACTCATTCTCCAGATGTTTCAGGTAAATCATTCTCCCCAGTCATATCAAAAAAAAAAAAGCTAATTGTTTTTGTTTGGAACAACATGGTTAGGCAATGTGTGGATTAATGTGCTCCAGCGTGATAGTCACAGCAAAACCAGGTTAATTTCTGTCTTCCTTTGATATTTCAGTGACCATTCTGCTGCTCAACACACTCATGCTAACCCATTCCACCCAGTGCTGCTCTACTGAGTGAGTGCTTACAGAGATCACTGGCACAGCAGGTAGGGCCATAGGCAAAGAAAGATGATGCACAAAGTTTGTACATGTACAGTGTTTAAAAAAAACACTTTTAACAACCTTACCTGAGATATACACTGGTTTCCGGCCCAGTTTATCTGACAAAGGGCCAAATGTGATATTTCCAATAAGCAATCCAGCAAAAAACAGGGATGATGTGAGGCTTACTTTGTAGGCTTCTTCTTCAATTAGGTGCCACTGTCAAAAAACCAATCTCCATAACGTTAAAAGTACTAACACCGAATTGTTGGCTTCCTTCAAAATAGTAAAAATCTACCAAAATTCTTCTCTTGCCATTTCCCACTTCTTGCTTTGTATCTAATTAATGCTTTCTTCAATGTGATAGGTAAGCCAACAGTAGCCAAAGTTTTTTCCTCCCTAACAGTGTCTCACACTTCTCTCTACTTTCTCTCCTCCAAGTACTTTCAGTATAAGAGATTATAAGCTTTCAACTTGACAGGCATAATTACTTGCACCCTAATTCCCAAGGTTTAGCAAAACAACTGAAGTCATTAAAACAAGAGAAGTCTGAATTGTTAAAAACTTAGCCTTTTCAGCATGGAACATGACTAGCTATTTCAGGGAATAGGCATTAAAATTCACTAACAAGAGTAACATATTGCAGTACTTTGAGAGTTAACACTGTGCAGTTTGTTTCCTGAACCACCCTTCCTCATCACACAGGTGTTGGATGGTTGCAGCAGAAAGGGTTTACGGATCTATGTCCTTGTTTTTAAGAACTGCTTATTGACTACCCATTGGTATTTCACTATCTTATAGTGCACATGCATTTATAATCAAAGCAAATTAGAAACAAATGATGGGTTTCTTTAAGAATTCTACCTAAATGAAAGCTAAACTGAGGCTGGACAATCAAAAACTGCCAGAAGAGAAGAAAATGAACTGAGAGGAGGTTGAAATTGGAATTAAACTTACACAATTTCCTGGTGAGGTGAAGCACACAGAGAGCATGTGCAGCCCTGGTGCTACAAAGAGAATGGCCACTCAGAGAAACACAACACTGCGATTATAAAATGTTGCTGACATAATGCACTTGGGAAAGAACGGCAATCAGCAAATCTTAAAATCTCTTACTGGAAAATCACTTAACTAATTCACTGCAAAGCTTTAGCCAAAGAAGCATTTAATCATTATTTGAGTATTGCAAATAACTTCCAGTGTACTAACCAGAAAATTTACTTTTAAAAAGTGGATGAGTGTCATAGTAAGTTTTTAAGTGGCATGTCCTGTGGGGAAAGGAAGAAAGATCCTAATCCTGTCTGCTTAAGAAGTAATGTGTTAGAAAAAAATGTTGAAGGGAAGAGGGCCCATGCCCAGAATCCAGTACAGCATTCTAGGACCTCAGCCCTGAAGTGTCTGACTTGAATTGAGACAGATGCCCAAAGAATTATCAGGACCTTACTGAACCTTGTTATTATAGCAATCTATATGCACTTTTTCTCTAACAAAACTCACATAAAGGCAAAGAACAGAGAAGACATGGCTTTACCCATCCAATAACCCATCAGTTACATGAGCTCTACCCATCCACCAGCCTGCAAGGAGCAGGACAAGATTTAACATGTTCACAGGACACATTCTTTACTCCAATGTATCCAGGAATTTCTGGATGCTCTGGGAATGTAAAACTCCTGTGCAGCAGGCATTTGCTGCTGGCTTCTGCTACACCCTGCTGGGTAGCAAATTCTACCTTATCATACTGGATCAAGATGTAGCCCCAAAAGTTATGGTTTCTTGGCTTTCTAAGGAGTCTTCAACAATGAAATAATCCCGGGCACAGATCCTCAGGAAACTTCAAGTATAGAATCATCAGTGTGTGCTCTCCAAGGCACAGACTACCACTGGCCTAAGCCCTTCTGCGTGCTGGTATGCCACATAAACATTTCCAGCTCCCAGTTCTTGTCTGCAGAGAGTTACAAACTGACACAAGACACAAAACAACTTTATACATTTCAATACGGTTATAAAAATAAATTTCTCAAAGATAAAGGACAATTTCTACACCAAATGTAAGATATTCTTGAACTCCCTAAGGATCAACACTTGTTAACACCGTAGACTGAGCTGTTGCAGACGAAGAAACAATTCTAATGACTTTTCATGAACCAAGCCTGAGCTATTATTTACACAGTCTTACTTAATCCAAAATTAATTACAATGATTAATTCCCAATGCAGAATTGCATGAGGAATTCTGCATCTGGAATTTTGTTGAGCTCCAAAGAAGAGCAGTGACCCTACAAAACCAGAACTGAGAATACTTACAGTTTAAGCTCCATCACCAAAACAAATAAACTTTACAAAAGCAGCTGTTTCTCTCTCAGGAGGGAACAAGAGAAAAGATTGCTTTTGCTAACTGTAACTTGCACAGCTTAGTGTGTTACTGGAAGCAGCTCATATTTTAACAAGTCTGATAAAACAATCTGCAAGGAATACAACTTTTAAAATAATGTGTCTGCTTTTTTGCAGAAAAGGATCTGGTTATGTATTTGTCAAATTTAACTGCAGCTTGCCAACAAATACAGTGCCAGTTTTGCTATCACCAAACAGACAGCCGCATAGCTCTTTAAATCCACATGGCAGCCTGAGCTGCTAGACTACTGGCATACAGCAAAACTTTGGCCAGCACCTGAAGATGCCATTAAAAGACCATTAACAAAGGTCATTAAAAAAACCTTACAATAAAGTTACCAAAACGAATGGGACAGCAATTTGTTTTGATAAGCCTGAAGAATTACTACACATTTTGGCATTAAGGGCACTGACTTTTACATTTAAAAACACTGTATCAGTTAAAATCTTACTTGTGATCGTAAGTTAAGTACTACCCTGCATCACGCTGCTGAGAGTCTGAAACCAAATCCTGAAAAACAGGTTAATAAAAAATTCTATTCCTCACACAGGATATGATCCAATATTGCATCACTCCTTATGCCTAGCCACTACAGTCTTCCAAGATAAACATTACACAGTCACATTTGGGATAATAAGAGGGAAGCAAAAATCTGGCACTGGCTACACCAAGTGCAAACCTGTTTTACACGAATTTACTGACAACAGCTCGAAGAACTCACTCAGCAGAAGTCTGACCATTCGTGCTAAGAGCCAAGCCACCCATGCAGTCTTTTTTCTGGCACTGGTGGTGATGCTGAGGTCACTCGTACTTGCCTGAGTGACAATAGCCCAGGGACTAGCAAAAAGCAAACACAGCCTCTTGCATTGGAATTCACAAGGCATGAGGATAACCGGTCATGCTTCTGACCCACTCAACAAATTCGAGCCTGTTCCATCTCCCACTCTCATCACACATTAAAATACTTAGATACATGGCATGTGAGAAGTATCTTCCATTAGAAAGTAACACAACTCCTGGTAAAGCCTAGGTGCTTTACAGCAGGTCATGCAGATTTAATAAGCTGATAGAGAACAGACATTGGGAGGAGCTCATCCTAAATTACAGTTATAAACTTTAGCTACATGATCATTACTCACGAGGAATGACTTCCTAAGACATCTGAAGGAAAACTGAGAATAAAATAAGTAATATACATTTATTAATTTATCAGATTAATGCTAGAAAAGCTAAACTAGTAATTTACTGATTTCTTTTCAGATTCAAAAATAGCAATGAAAGACCCAGATGGGTGCGTTCCAATAACAACATAAGCAAAGCATTACACTAGGTCCTACTCAGCTTTTACAATTGCCATATCCTGCTTTTGTGGCACACATCTCAAGAAGAGACAAAGTGGTTAGGCATGGGAGAAGTACTTGCCTCAGTTACAATAGATGTGAAGTTGTCCACAAAATGGATACGCTTGGCAAGCTCAGCTCTGCTCGCTGGAGTTCCTTCTTGGTCTATGCGGTACTTGGGCACAGCTCCCACAAGTACAATAAGCATTGACTGACAAGCCATATATACCTTAAAAGACAACACAAGTGTTTACCCTACCCAATCCCAAGGAGACGTGGTAGAACACAGCAAGCTTTTCATTAATGTAACAATGAACAATTTCCTTTTACCCAGCGCCACAAGGAAAACATATTTGAAACCCCAGATGTAATCACTGAGGCAGCTGGAAGCAGCAGGTCCGACTCCAGTGACACTGGTGCATTCACAGTGAAAGCCTCTTCTTGCCATTGCACAATTGTTCAGTTGGTTCTTGCAGGTTTGTAGCCATGAACAGGAAAATATTAAGAATTTCATCACAGTTTTACAGGTGAGATTTAACATGTAGAGCATGATTATTTTTTTACATTACTTACTATACTCAATACAAATCTAAGACTCTGTATTTTAAAGTCTCTACTAGTTCTTTCTGTTGCAGAGACTGAAACCGTAACCTGCATTAGGAAAACTAGCCTGATCACTGAGGAAGCTAGAATGTGCAGCTCCTTCCAAGCACAAGATCCTGCACATGGGTCAGGGCAACCCCAAGTACAAATGTGAGCTGGCTGGAAAATGGATTGAGATGTTCAATGAGACCCAACAATACTCTCTTGCAGCCCAGAAAGCTAACTGTATCCTGAGCTGCATCAAAAGCACCACGACCACAGGCTGAGGAAGGTGATTCTCCCACTCCAAGTGCTGTGTCCAGATCTTGGACCCTCAGTATAAGAAAGACATGGAAACACTTGAGAGGGTCCAGAGAAAGGCCATGAATATGATCAAGGGAAATGGAGCACTTCTAATACGGGACAGGCCGAGAGACATAGGGTTGTTCAGCCTGGAAAAGGCTTTGAGGAGACACTACAACAGCCTTAAAGGAGATCTGCAAGAAGACAGGGGAGGGACTTTTTAATCAGGAAGGAAGTGTAATGACAGGACAATGTCAGCATAGTGGTTTCAACCTGAAACAGGGTAGATTTAGACCAGATCTTAGGAAGAAAGTCTTCCTCATGGTGAGGGTAGTGAAACATTGTAACAAGTTGCCCAGAGACACTGTGGACATCCTATCCCAGGAAGTGTTCAAAACCAGGTTGATGGGATCAAAACCAGGGAGATACCCCTGCCCATGGCAGGGGCATTGGCAGTAAATGATTTTTATGGTCCCTTCCAAGACATTCGACAAATAAAATATAAATTTTCATAGAGAAACCCTTATAAGCATATTTATTCATTAGTGTGGGCTTCAAGATGTTTTGAATGTCTTCCAGGCATTGCACACGATTTCAATTTTCCTAACTTAACATATTTCAACATCTCCATGTATTTGCGATTTTCAGCACCAGTGGATCCAGAGTAACTTCCTCCGTTTGGCCACAGGTCTTTGGGTGGTGCCTTTGGTTGGACGTCGCTTTAATGAGCCACGTCACCTTTAGATGTTCCTGCAGAACCAAGTTATAAGCAAAACCCTGCGATGGACACAACCTTCCTCCTCCCGACGGTTGCCAGAAGTGCCAGGGCGGAGCTGCAGGGGCAGGAAGCAGCCGGTCGTGAGGGTACCCGGCACTGAGCCACAGGGCTGCTAGGGAGGCTGCGGATGCTGTTCCCTGCCCGCCCGCGCCCTCACGCCGCTTCCACAGGAACCCTAACCCTAAAAATAGAAACAAAATCCCACCACCAAAACACCTGGGTGCTGCGGGGGGACTCCATTTCCTCCCACCCAGCAGAAGCTTTGAGATCCGCACAGAAAGAAAGAAAACACCAACTCGGAGAAGTTAATCTCGTGAAACAGCGCCGAGATGGGAAAGACACTTGAAAGCAAATAAGAACAGAAACAAAACCCAGTAAATCCTTCGTGAAATGCCTTGGGAGAACGTTCGTCCCCGAAGGGTGGGTTACTGAGTCGCGTCCCCCACCCAGAGCCACCAGCGCACCGAGGCTGGGACCCAGGACGGCGGCGGTGGAGGAGCAGGATAGCGACGGGACGCTGTGACGGGCCGGGGGAGGGAAAAAGAACCCGAAGCAACCCCAGACCCAAACAGGGGAGCGACAGAGCAGAGTGAGGCCCTATCGCTCCGCTGGCCCCGGCCCGCCTCGGCTGACCTGCAGCAGCACCAGGAGCGCGGCCAGACGCCGCTGCCCAGCGCCGAACTCTCCCGCCGCCGCCAAGGCCTCGTCCAGCCCCGCCGCCATGTCCCGCCCGCGCCACAGCCAGAGCCCGCCCTGCCCCGCGGCCCCACCTGTCGGACCGCGACCGGCACCGGCGGCGGAGCCGGGCCGGAACCGCTGCCTGCCCTGGGCGCTGCTCCCCACCCCGCCCCGGGAACTGGGCACCTGCGGATCGTGTCAGTTCTGGGTTCGACAGAGCCAAATAAACCACCGTTCACCCGGCGGCTCATCATGTTGGCAAAGACACCTGAAAACTCTGTGTCTCACGGACAAGGGAGAAGCTGCAGTTTGGGCAACAGTTCTGGTACAGAGAACAGAGGCGCGAACCATCATTAATTAACTGGAGCAAAATGAGGCGATCAGTACTTTGTGGTACAAGTCACAGAACCGTTTAGGTTGGAGAAGCCATTCAACATCATCTAACCACTAACCCAGTCTCAAGGCCACTGCTAACCCTAAGCTCCAGACCTACATGACCTTTAAACATGTCCAGGGATTAAGTATAACAAGGGTAAGTGTAGAGTCTTGTATGTGGGCAAGAACAACCTCAGGTACCACCAGTATAGGTTGGGTACTAACCTTCTGGAGAGCAGTGTGGGAGAAAAGGACCTGGGGGTCCTGGTGGACAGCAGGATGACTATGAGCCAGCAATGAGCCAAGAGGGCCAACAGCATCCTGGGGTGGATCAGTAGGGGGGCAGTTAGCAGATCAAGAGAGGTTCTCACCCTGTACTCTGCACTAGAAACCACATCTGGAGTATTGTGTCCAGTTCTGGGCCCCTCAGTTCAAGAAGGACATAGAGCTCCTGGAGGGTGTCCAGCGTAGAGCCACGAAGATGATGAAGGAAGTAGAATATCTACCTTATGAGCAAAGGCTGAGGGAGCTGGGTCTCTTTAGCTTGGAGGAGACTGAGGGGTGACCTCATTAATGTTTACAAATATGTGAGGGGTGGGTGTCAGGAGGATGTCAGGCTCTTCTCAATGTCATCTGGTGACAAGACAAGGGGCAATGGGTGCAAGCTGGAACATCTGTGGTAATGGGTTGGACTTGATGATCTATGAGGTCTCTTCCAACCTTGGTAATTCTGTGATAGGAGGTTCCATCTAAATATCAGAAGGAACTTCTTGACAGTGAGGGTAACAGAGCACTGGAACAGGCTGCCCAGGGGGGTTGTGGAGCCTCCTCTGGAAATGTTTAAAACCCACCCAGACATGCTCCTGTGTGACTTGGTCTAGGTGATCCTGCTGTGGCTGGGGGATTGGACTGGATGATCTTTTGAGGTCCCTTCCAATCCCTAATGGTTCTATGATAGCAATTCAACCTCTTCCCTGGAACAACTTGTTCCAATACCTGATGGCCCTTTCCATGAAGCAGGTTTTCCTAATAACCAACCCATACTTCCCCTGCCACAACTTGGTGCCATTTCCTCTTGTCCTGTCACTTGTTACTTGTGAGAAGAGACCAACTTCCACCTCTATACCACCTCCTTTCAGGTAGTTATTGACAGCAGTAAGGTCTCCCCTCAGCCTCCTTTTCCTCAGCCTAACCAGCCCTAGCTCCCTCAGCCACTCCTCACAAGGCTTGTCCTCCCGACCTTTTAAAAACTTTGTTGCTCTTCTTTGGACTTCTTCAGGACAGGTTGCTATACTTGCATTTTCCTTTTCATACTGTTTGGAGATGCAGCTTTACACACATGGTTTGAGTTTGTTGAGGGGTTTTTTTTTTAAGGCTTTTTGCCCATTTAGCCACATCAATAAAATCCTTCCTTCGAGTCAGTAAGTTGGGATGACTTCCTCTTTGTGGTCTCAGCCCAGAAATTAGTGGGCAGATTGGATGGGAGGGCACAACTCACCAACAAAGCTGTGAGAACCTTGTGACATATTGCGTTTGTTGTCCAGATAAGGCTAACTAACAGTCAAAGTGCTACTTATCTATGACTTTCTAAACTTCTGAGATTCCTTATGCAGGTACTCACTATACATTAGGATTTCACTACTATCTCCCTAGTTTTATCTCAAGTCCTCACAGTACCCAACTCCATTCATTACTGTTGCCCCTATTCAAACAAAGTAATCTGTTGCACTTTGGTAAAGGCAGGCAGACACAAGTGAGACTGGCTCCCATTTTGTTCCCAAATAAATCTACATGAAGTATTAAAATAATTTTGGTAGTCTACTGGTTTTACCAGACACCTATTTAGTTCTCCCCTGTGTTCTATCACCTGTTTTCCCACATTAGCATGAAGATACACAATATTTAAGGTCTCTTAAAAAAAAAAAAATCTGAAAAACCTTTCCCTATTGCTGCACCTGCTTCCCCTTGAAAGTTTTAGTATAGCACATATGTACCAGTGCTCTTTCAAAATAAGATAATCATTCCCCGAGCAGGTGCAATCAACATCACACTAAGAAGCAGAAAGACCCCTTTTAGCCCATATTCACAACATTCCTACTACCTGCTAAACGTTAATGGGATAAAAACACAACAAAACCAGCACTGCTTCCTGACATCCACAATTTTTTCAGCAGGTAAGGGTTTGTACTGCATGGACTGTGCTGAATCACTACAAGGTCTTTCTCCTCAATTAACTCTATTTGGATGTCATTTCTCTGAGGCAGTAAGTAAGGGAGCCTTACAGAAGAGGTTCAGAAAATGTGGCTACAGAGCTTTTCTGCATGGGGTATTACCAGATTACTTGAAGGGAGGTTTGGGAAAGGGCAAAACTCACCTTTGCATCCCCTTCTCTGGTTTACCAGAAGAACTCTGGCTAGGAAAAAACAAACCAAACTCTGTTGGCACAAGCAACAGTAAAGCTGCATTAATTAAAAAAAAGAAAAAAGGCCAGCATTAGAAGTGTTTTAATTAAAAAAAGGATGCAAATCCAACAGGTCCAAAGAAGTCATGTTTTTTGGGAGGCTAAGCCCCTATTTTGAGTTTGCTCTGAAGTGAACATTAACTAAAATAGGTGACACTCACATTTTCAAGTTGGCTTTAACAGGGCAAATTTCATTTTAATCTAACAAAAAAAAAAATCAGTCTCCGTGGTAAAACCTCAATGACAGTTTAGTCATACTTAAGAGCATCTTACAAATTCAGATAGGTCGTTTCAATAATGAAAGTATTACAATAACCAACAGAACACAGCTTACACAGTGACTGGTTTGTTAATCATAACTCAGGTAATAAAATATCCACTGCATCCTGCTCAAAGCAGCATTTATTAAAGATAGTGACAAGGTAAGTCAATGCATAATGGAGCTTTCCCTCCTACAAATATGTAAACAACTTGACAGCACATTATTATTACTATATAAAAATTAAAGCTTACATTGTATTTTTTTAAAGCTACTAACTTCAGTCTCAATGTAGACAGTCTCTGGTCCGTAGCATTTAAAAACATGAGTTCTAGAATAGTGTTAAAGTATTTCCTTTGTGCATACACATTTCTGTAGAAAAATACCTAAAAATACCAACTTCCCATTAATAAAAGAAACTCCAAAAATAAAACAGATCTTTTGTAGGGAATAGTGTGTTAAACATATACAGCATTTACAGCACTCCATTTAATCAAATTATCTGCTGTTCCTTTTACAATTCATTATAGTTCACAAAAACCATCTTGGACACTTTTCAGTTACTTTCACACAGCAAAGCAATTAGCACGAAGTAGCTAATACTGCAATTACCTTATAATCAGAATCTGGCCTAAGCTTATTTGCAACTGAGGCTACTGACTCAAACCTCATCTCAAACTGTATTTTAACCTGTACAGCAGGGTCTTGCTAAGACATCTGAATCAGCTCAGATGTATTTTGGAAAGGTTTGACACTTTTATACAATTTAAAAGAAAAAACTTCTTTTTAAGTATCTCTATGTAAACATCTCTCTAACTATATCAGCAGTCCTGTCAGTGGCAGTCAGTCAGTTCTCAGGAAAA
This sequence comes from Phoeniculus purpureus, assembly GCA_028565055.1. Taxonomy (NCBI): domain Eukaryota; kingdom Metazoa; phylum Chordata; class Aves; order Bucerotiformes; family Phoeniculidae; genus Phoeniculus; species Phoeniculus purpureus. The sequence continues at coordinate 1,158 of JAOXOE010027839.1, read as the reverse complement.
GCTTTGTTCATTAGATTATAGAATTTGACATGAATTACACTTCACATTCCAAAGCAAAAAAGACTAAGTTCTGATTTTTGTTTAAGGCAACAACATTTGAAAATTCCCTGTGCACAAAATTTAAAAGGTTGTTTAACACTTCAAAACAAAATTAAACAAGCAGAGAGAAAAGCATTTCATCAGGATGAAAGCTAATCATGCCACCGTGCCCTGCCAGGCATGTGCTGATAATGAACAGCAAGGAAAAAAAAGAAAATCTAAGATATTACAGGGAATCAGTTTCAGAACTAATCCAAAGAGCAAAATAGAGCCATCAAGAACACAATTTTACAGTATGACGTCAGACAGAAAGGAACAGCCAGGAAAACACTGAAAGTTTCATCACTTAAGATAGTAACTGAGAGAACACAAGTACATGTACACACAAAGAATAATGAATATGAATAACACTGACAGCTTTCCTAGCTCCATACACAGTTTCCCCAAGGGTCAGTACTGGGACCTGTACTATTCAAACTACTCAGTAATGACTTGGATGAGGGATTAGAGTGCACTGTCAGCAAGTTCGCTGATGACACAAAGCTGGGTGGTGTCGCTGACACCCCAGCAGACTGTGCTGCCATTCAGCAGGACTTGGACAGGCTGGAGAGCTGGGCAGAGAGCAATTTAATCAAATATAACAAGGGCAAGTAGAGAGTCTGGCATCTAGGCAAGAACAACCCCAGGTACCAGTATAGCTTGGGGACTGACCTGTTGGAGAGCAGTGTAAGTGGAAGGGACCTGAGGGTCCTGGTGGACAAAAGGAAGACCATGAGTCAGCAATGTGCTCTTGTGGCCAAAAAGGCCAACAGCATCCTGGGATGGATCAGAAGGGGTGGTAAGCAGATTGAGTGAGGTTCTCCTCCTCCCTCTCTACTCTGCCCTGGTGAGACTGCATCTGGAGTATTGTGTCCAGTTCTGGGACCCTCAGCTCATGAAGGACATGGAGCTGCTGAAGAGAGTCCAGCACAGAGCAATGAAGATGATGAAGGTAGTAGAACACCTTCCTTATGCAGAGATGCTGAGATTGCTGGGTGTCTTTAGCTTGGAGGAGACTGAGAGGTGACCTCATTAATGTCTATAAATATGTGAAGGGTGGGTGTCAGGAGGATGGAGCCA
>JAOXOE010027838.1:0-17411 GCA_028565055.1 Phoeniculus purpureus | reverse complement strand
GTTGTAGAGAGCAATGAGGTCTCCCCTCAGCTTCCTTTTCCTCAAACTAAATAGCCCCAACTCTCTCCATCTCTCCTAATCAGATTTATTCTCCAGGCCCTTCCCCAGCTTCATTGCCCTCCTCTGCGCCAACTCCAGCACCTCGATGTCTCACTTGTTCTGAGGTGCCCAAAACTGGACCCAGTACTCAAGATGCAGCCTCCCCAGTGCTGAGTACAGAGGGACAATCACCGCCCTACTCCTGCTGGACACACAGTTTGTAATCCAGGCCAGGATGCCATTTGTGTTCTCAGCCACCAGGCACACTGTTGGCTCATTCTTGTACAATACCTGGCTACTGCTGTTTCCTATCTCCAAAAAACCCTTCAGAGGCTTCAGCTAGGGTGGGAGAGATGAAAACACAACCATTCCCACACGGATTCACTGCAGAAGTTCCACAGGTTTGGATGTGGAGAATGTGCCCACTTCAAAGACCTAACAGGATGCAGGATCTAGAGTTGAAAGAGCAAACCCTCCCGTACTAAGAGGTCCTAGTAATTGAACTATTCAGTCTGGAGGATAAAAACAGTCTAGGACTTAGGTTTCCCTTCTGTCATCTGGCAGTAATACACTCCATCGCTTCTCAGCTTGGGCTTTCTCTGCTGCATTTTCCCAGAAGAAGAAACAGATGGAAGCTCTCACTACTCAACAAAACTTTCAGAAATAACTAAGATTAGCAGGGAAATGTGGAAGTTGTTGGATTCTTAAAGCTTTTTAAAATACGTTATTCCCCACCTAATTGTCATCTCAGTCACCACATCCCACTGTTAGTAGGAAACGAAGAACCATTAGCCACCACTACAAAACCAAAGAAATAGGGATACGGATGCCCAATTCTGGGCATATTTTCTTCAACCTCAAAAATGGAAAACTCATGCTTCACAGTTTCCCCAGAAATGCCATTCAAAACACAAATACATTATTATTCATGTTAATTATTGTTCTTAGAAACAGACATCTCCTCACTAAAAATGTGCATTTAGATAAAATTTAGGGGTTTTTTTTAAATGGGCATCTTTCTCCTCACAAATAAAGCTGATGAAGTTATTTTATACCTGACCTACTTTTAAGTTCAAGAAAATAGAAAACAAGGCAAAAGATGCCCATGAGCTTCCAAAGAACGAACAGGCCATACAATTTCTCCATCTCAACTTGTTTCTACAGAGAAATGTCTACCAGTGAGCTTCATAGTGCAAAGGTTTAATGGTTTTAAAAGATCATCTAACCCAATAGAAAAGATCTTCAAAAGTTCATCAAGTCCAATCCCCCTACCACAGCAGGATCTCCTAGATCAAGTCACACGGGAACACGGCCAGACAGGTTTTAAACATCTCCAGAGAAGGAGATTCCACATCCTCCCTGGGCAGCCTCTTCCAGTGCTATGTCATCCTCACTGGGAAGAAGTTCTTTCTCACATTGATGTGGAACCTCCTGTGTTCCAGCTCACACCCACTGCCCCTTGTCCCATCATTAGAACACAATGAGAAGAGCCTGGCTCCATCCTCCTGACACCCACCCCTCACATATTCATTAACACTAAAAATAAACTATCTTCAATGGTACTTAAAAGGAATTCTGTTTTGAGACCGAAATTCAGGCAAATGGCATAAAAATGTAAACCTCATGAAGTCATGGGGTTATTATAATAAGCCAAACAAAATCATCACATTTCACATGTAATTATTACTTAAACACTCAATTGTTCTCTCTCTTTTTGGAAGTATTACGATTTGACTCTGCTTCAGGCAGACACAAAGGCGGTAGCTGCACTGCTAACAAAGGCTACAGTCTGAAAATGCATGATTGGGGGTAATGAGCTCCATTACTCATCTTCAGCATCCTGGGGTAGATCAGAATGGGGTGGTTCGCAGATCTAGAGAGGTTCTTCTCCCCCTCTATTCTGCTCTAGGTGAGAGCACATCTGGAGTACTGTTCTGGGCCCCTTAGTTCGAGAAGGACATTGAGCTGCTGGAGGGTGTCCAGTGTAGAGCCATGAAGAAGAAGTAATTGGAACACTTCCCTTATGAGGAAAGGCTGAGGGAGCTGGGTCTCTGGCTTAGAGAAGAGAAGACTGAGGGGTGACCTCATTCATTTTTATAAATATGTGAAGGGTGGGTGTCAGGAGGATGGAGCCAGGCTCTGCTCAGTGGATCCAGTGATAGGACAAGGGGCAACGGGTATGAGCTGGAACAGAGGAGGTTGCACATCAATATGAGAAGGAACTTCATGGTGGAGGTGACAGAGAACTGGAAGGGGCTGGCCAGGGGGGTTGTGAAGTCTCTTTCTCTGGAGACATTTAAAACCCGCCTGGATATGTTCCTGTGCAACTTGATCTAGGCGATCCTGCTGTGGCAGGAGGATTGGACTGGATGATCTTTTGAGGTCCCTTCCAATCCCTAATGACTCTGTGATTCATACCCAAATATGATCACATTAGTAATTTTTGTGGTGAAGTCACACCCAATGCCCACAACACAGACCATAAAGACCCCGATGCGATCGATAAGTCACATCTCTGTGTAAGTAACATGAAAACTCTACTCCATTTCCATTTTTCCCCTTTAACTGTAGATCCTGGAAATAATTAAGCTTAGCGTTAAGGCAATTACATATTGCGTGCTGTTACAAAACCATCCTGGATTTTCATTTTCCACTGCTAAACTTAGTCCAAAAATAATTGCAGCGAACACAATTATCTACCGCCGTTACCATCTGGGACATGAAAGTAAACATTTTAATTACCGCCATTGTAATTTGAGACCCACAAAGGCCAGTAGTTTGGGCTACATATGGAATTTATTCTTACGGATTCATGTCAAAACATGAAGGTTTAACACGAAGGTGGATGCAGCACTTCAAAAGACAGTTGGCTAAGCGCCAGTAAAGTTTGCTACCCGGCACAGACTACTACAAAGAGCTGGAGAAGTGCATTTTACATTCCGGCTGGTTGTTAAGCTGCTGGGTGATCTCAAACACAGAACTGGGATAAAAGACATTGACCTCTGTTCTAAATCACTTTTATGTATCATTGAAGTAGTTACTATTGAAGTAAAAGAGATGACTTTCTCATTAGAGATGTAGATTATCAAAAACTCAAAGCAATTTTACTCACTGTAGCAGGAACTTTGCATGCGAGGAAGGGAGAACACTTGACTCGGGGCACTTTTATTTGAGTAGATAGAGATGAGTCTGCCCATCGAACACGAGGCAAAGTGAAATTGCACTTGTCCTGCAGAGCCATCTCTCACTAAAGAGCAGAGAAGAACTGCAATCTAATTAATTTAATGAGAATCAGAAAAATAAATATATAGACTATGAAATAGAGAGACGGCATTAGCTTCAGAGTTTTTCAATGTAGCACTGAAAAAAGGTACTTAAAGGGCTTTGAAGAGAGTTTAAATCTGTCTTACCAAGGTCAGGTTAACTGCAGAATGAGTGACTGGAAAAGTTACACAACGGTGGTAGGGAGTAAAAACTTCTTAAAGCTCTGCTGCAACTTAGACTTCACTCAGACGAATAAAATCAGAATAAACTCTCATTTAATGAGCCCATTAGGACTTCCCGTTTGGGCCTGAAGTCAAAGATTACTCATAACTGCCTAACAGTCTAGGAAATTCTTAGCCTACATGTGTTTGACGGGATATCTCTGGCAGACAGGGACCTGGCAGTTACTGGTTTACAACCAGTTGAACTGGAGCCAGCAGGATGCCCAGGTGGCCTAGAAGGCCAATGGCATCCAGGCTTGGATCAGCAGTAGTCTGGCCAGCAGGACTAAGGATGTCATTCTCCCCCTGTAAAGGGTACTGAGGAGGCCTCACCTCAAGAACTGGGGGAAGTGCTGGTTCCTCACTTCAAGAAAGAGACTGAGGGGCTGGAGCGGGTCCAGAGGAACAATGAGGCTGGGGAAGGGACTGGAGGGAAAGTCTAATGAGGAGAGGCTGAGGGAGCTGGGGGTGTTTAGCCTGAAGGAGAGGTACTTTCTCCCTCTTACAGTTCCCTGAAAGGAGATTGTAGTCAGGTGGGGTTCCGAGGCAACTAGTGCCAGGATTTAAAGGCAGGGCCCGAAGCTACCAGGGGAGTGTTAGGCTGGATGTTAGGAAGCCCTTCCTCATGGAAAGGATGACCATATCCAGGAAGGTTTCAAATGTCTCCAGAGAAGGAGACTCCACAACCCCCCTAGGCAGCCTCTTCCAGTGCTCCATCACCTTCACTGTGAAGAAATTCCTTCTCAGATTGATGTGGAACCTCCTTTTTTTCCAGCTCACTCCTATTGCCCCTTGTTCTGTCATTAGATGACACTGGCTCCATCCTCCTGACACCTGCCCTTTCCATATTTATTAACTTCAACAAGGTCACCCGTCAGTATCCTTTTCCTAAGCTCAAGAGACCCAGCTCCTTCATTCTTTCCGCACTAGGGAGATGTTCCACTCCCATCATCATCTTTCCAAGAATTTTTCAAAGATCTTTATGATCTGTTCTCTACGAACACACACGTCAAATAACCCCTGCGCTTACTGAGGCAGGAGAAGATGCTCTTCTGGTAATTTACTTGTGCCATATTTTATTGTTCACAGAATCACAGAACATTAGGGATTGAAAGTGACCTCAAAAGATCATCCAGTCCAATCCCGCTGCCAGAGCAGGATCACCTGGATCAAGTCACACAGGAACATGGCCAGGTGGGTTCATTAATATTTTGGGCAGTTTCTTCTGAAAGCAGAAGCCTTACACTGCTTTTCCTTGGACGATATGAACTAAAATTAATTAGAATCAGAGAACATTAGGGATTGGAAGGGACCTCATCTAGTTCAATCCCCCCACCACAGCAGAACATCCAGAGGCTTCATGTGACACCGTAATGACTGAAAATAACCACATACCTGCAGCTTCAAGCACTGAAATCTACACTCTATTTCTTCACTTACTAAGCTATAAGGAAGTGCAAGGACTGAGTTGAAAGACGTTTTTTTAACAGATCCAGCTCTTGAGGTAAAAACCCATCAACTGTATGACTTTACTGAGAAAATACGTAAAGTTTATCTACTTTACGTCTTCATTCCAGACAGAGTATCATACTATTACAACAGAAAACAATCTCTCCATCATGGTTTACAAGTAAATCACTACATTTATAGAAAATAAGCTTCATTATAGCTAGAACAATCAAGACTGACTGCTTGGAGGGTGAGAGTCCGTCAGTCCATCTGCTCTGTAAGTTCACGGCTGTTTTATCCCTTCCGTCAAGTCATGAAGGGCGCACACACACACAGAGGTTAGGAATCTTTCCAAATCATGTAAGCACATGGTGATACAGCAGGTAATAATTTAATTACATAACTCCTAGAACGTGTTTCCAAAAAAAGAAGAGAACAGGGAGGGAATAAACAATGTCCAGTCTAATCTTTTAATTGCAGTGTAATAGCTTTTGTTGAATTGGCACTGATTTGCAGCCATCTATCTCTGCAGCTGCAAACAGCAATAAACAAGACAACCTATACCATGTTTTATGCCTAATCCAATGTTTAAAACATCAAAAAATAAAATGAGCAGTGTCAACTAGAAGCTGCCTAAGGCAGAAGAACTAGAGTTATCTAATATTGAAAAAGCAAAGATACCATTCACTTCACAGGTAGAAAGAAGTCAAAGATGTGTGCAGGTCTGCTCTTGCATCAGTACAGATCATGGGCACCACTGAAGTGTGAAAGCAATGAAAACTTATTTGTCAGTGTTATTTTACTTGTTAGAGTTTATTTGATAGTGCTGGTTTACTTGTTATTGTTATTTGTTAGTGTTACTTTACACAGAAGCACAAAACATTAGGGACTGGAAGGGACCTCAAAAGATCATCCAGTCCAATTCCCTGGCCAGAGCACGAACACCTAGATCAAGTCACACAGGAACATGGCCAGGTGGTTTTAAACATCTCCAGAGAAGGAGACTCCACAACTCCCCTGAGAAGCCCCTTCCAGTGCTCTGTCACCCTCACCATGAAGAAGTTCCTTCTCTTATCGATGTGGAACCTCCTGTGTTCCAGCTCACACCCATTGCCCCTTGTCCTACCATTACATGCCAATGAGCAGAGCCTGGCTCCATCCTCCTGACACCCACCCTTCACATATTTACCAACATTAATGAGGTCAGAGAGAAGTGAAATAGCACCACACAGACCTGAGGGCTGAGGTAAACCAGAAACTGACTCATTTTGATGAAAATGACAGAATCAAAACACAGAATTAAAGACTCAAACTTTGTGTTGGTTTACTGAACGTACCTCACACATCAGTGAGAGTTGTAGATCTCTTTTGGATGCATTATAGCAACGTTTAAAAAGGGACCTCCAAAGAAGTCAAAGATGCTGAAGACACAACCTGAGGTACCTACAGTTTGACTAGCAGACTGTCAAGTCAGTGGGATTCATCTTCACTGAAGGAATTACATCAGTTCCATTATGCACAAAACTCAAAGCATAAATGTGTGAGGCTGTAAATGCAAATGAATTTGAATTGGTGAACTGTGACTGTGAGATTCAGACTATGTTGTCCGAGTACATCCCAGCCACTGCTGGCTTTAAGGTCTCTCTTGTGCTGAGGCCATAACACACAAGCACAACAAAGGCAGGGGGTGGGGGAGCATCGATTTAATGGCTGTGAAATGTTTATCTCACAGTAATACAAGTGTAGACATAATACTTCAGGGTTGTCACAGAACAGGAGCTTTTGCCTTTACATAAAGGTCAAATAGCTTGAAGGGTCACTACAGTGAGTCATGAAGTATAAGGAGCAATTTTTGTCCATGTGTATACAGACATATCTAGGTGATCCTGCTGTGGTGGGGGATTGGACTCTTTTGAGGTCCCTTCCAATCCTTAATGTTCTGTGACTCTGAAAAAAAACTCTAAAAATCGCTAGTTGAATCCACTAGGTTATTTTAATTCTGATAAAGGTCATAAACTGGCTGCTGAATTTGAAGTTAAAAAGCTAGTGTCATGATTTAAGCAGCTAATAAGGCACTTCCATTGTGTTACTTTTTGATGAGCTCCCTTTCTCCGCAAATGCCAACAGCACCATGGATTATGGAAATTGGGTTCTGGATTTCAGGAAATATTGATCATTTCATATTAAATTTCAGAAATGAATTATCACAGAATCATTCAGGTTGGACAAGAGCCTTGGGATCGAGTTCAACCATCAACCCACCTCTACACCAGATCCCCCAACACTACATCTAAACATCACTTAGGGATGGGGACTCTCTCAGAATTCTACACTTATCATTGAATCATTATGGCTAGAAGGAACCTCCAGGATCATCAAGTCCAGCCCCTATTCCAACATCTCCCTAACCCCTAGACCATGGCCTCAAGTGCTCTAGATACTCATTTTGTAAATGCCTCCAGGATGGTGATTCCACCACCCTCCCTGGGCAGCCTGTTCCAGTGCCTAAACTGAACCCCCTCCAACTTAGGACTGACTTAGAATCATAATGGATTGGAAGGGACCTCAAAAGATCATCTAGTCCAATTAGCCTGCAACAGCAGGATCACCTAGACTAAGTCACACAGGAACTCATCCAGGCGGGTCTTGAATATCTCCAGTGAAGGAGACACCACAACCACCCTGGGCAGCACCCTCACTGTGAAGAAGTTCCTTCTTAGGTTGATGTGGAACTTCTCTGTTTGAAAGCACAGAATAAAATCTGCAGCACAGCTGACAGGAGAGTCACCTTGTCTTTGCAACACACTGATTGTCCCCTAGTTTTTATCAGGTAAGTAGATGGCAAAAACCAACTGAGATCAAGTATTTATGACATTCTCTTTAATTTCCCTGTTTTGACTCCTGCAATTTATTCCCCTATTAGTTACTTAAACAGAAGAGAAACATCCCAAAAGGTCACTTTGATGTAGAAGCATGAATACCCCAGCATTAGTCCACCAAGCAGGTTTATGACTTGTACCTTGAAATGATAGATAAACCGTGAAAAATAAATCTCAATAAACCTCATAACGAAAGCGATCTATAAATACTGGATAATTCTAGGCTGTGGCGCTTGTCACTAGAAAACCAACTGCAAATCACATTTTAATAAATACAACATACTAGTTCAGAGAGTAATTTACCACATGAGACAATTAGGGTTCGTTTTGTTAATTGAATGCTGTTTGACAAACCTGCAGCTTACCTTTCACTCTGTCTACAATAGACTGTTGTTAAAAGAGAGTCTGAAGTCAGAGTCTAATTAGAATCCTCTGTGTGTCCCACTGCATCGCTGCTGCCCTTGTTTGGGAGTTCTGGTGGCTTTGCAATTTATTTTTTAGGAATGGCTGCTGGTTTTTTACATAAATTATTCACCTAAGAACAGGCAAATACATGCACGCACCACTACGCAGGCACAGGCACGTTCTGCAGCAATAGACAGAGTAACTGTGAATTATTATCTGGCATTTATTTACACAACTGTGCCACTGCTGAAGCATTTTTGTGGCAACAAATACCTTATTTGATCATCAAAGTGACAGTAATAACTGTCAGGTTTAAATATTAAGTGCCACAGTGTTAGGTTTCTCACTATTGAAATGACCCTAAGCAGCCATAAAGTCGCTGTAGCTGGGCGGCTGAGGGATAAGGGAAATACTTGCTAGAGCAGAGCCAGCTGAGAAACAACGTACTCCTGTCCTACAGGAACGAAACAAGAAACCCACATAAAGGAGCTATCCATAGGGAGCGGAACATCTCCGTGATGAGAAAAGGCTGAGCGAGCTGGGTCTCTTCAGCTTAGAGAAAAGGAGACTGAGGGGTGACCTCATTAATGTCTATCAATATGGAAAGGGTGGGTGTCAGGAGGATGGAGCCAGGCTCTGCTGAGTGACATACAGTGATGCATCAGCTGGACCAGAGGAGGTTCCACATCAAGATGAGAAGGAACTTCTTCAGGGTAAGGGTGACAGTGCACTAGAATGAGCTGCCCAGGGGTTTGTGGATTCTCCTTCTCTGGAGATGTTTAAAACCCGCCTGGATATGTTCCTATGTGACTGGATCTAGGTGATCCTGCTGTGGCAGGGGGATTGAACTAGATGATCTTTTGGGGTCCCTTCTAATCCCTAATGTTCTGTGATTCTCTGATATTTCTATGAACATAGAGATATTCATAGTAGATGCAGGTATGTACTGGGGGGCACAGCCATCCCAGACAGCAGTGTGAACAGGAGTGGCAGCAGGAGCTGACAGCATCCTCGCAGCCTTGGCTGAAACCGCAGTCTTACGCTGGGCTGGAGGCCAAAATGAGTTATAGCCTGCCTCAGAAAAGGAGCCGAAAGGAAACCAAGAGCCAGCTCATCTATTTTGTCCACCTTCAACAGCACAGACCTAATACAAATCAAAGTGCTACCGTTTTGGCCGCTGATTTTTTGTGATTAATTTCACCACCCCGAAGTTATTTCATCGTGGTGAGCAGTGGCAAGCAGGAACGAGAAAGCCCAGAGGTACAGCTCTATCAGCAAACAAAATGGTAATGAAGTGGTAATGCTGCCCCTAAATAGAGAAAATAAAAAACCTAAAAGCAAATCCTACTACCCCAAGGTATAAAGTTTTTCTCTAATGCACCCATATACTGTAGGCTGTTATTCAGCCTTCGAGTTTTCTCTCTCTCGGCAGCTGCAATAATCCGATGGGCTGCTACAACAGGACAAATGAGATATTTGACACATCCTATTCGAGCCCATCATTGCACCATCACTCGCTCCACGGGAAGAAATGATGGCAGTGACCACTAAGCCCAAGAAGCAGACGACAGAACCGCACGGTAACCATCTCCTTCCCACTCAGGGGTGGTTAAATGCTGAGGGAACATCACAAGGGGAAACCAGCTGCCTTTAACTGGAGTAACTGATGTAGGAGTTGCCAGCATAAAGCTCAGGTGTCACACACCCGATGAAATAGCATTGCCAAGGCTTTCAAAACTATTGTGATCAAGTATTTGGGTGTCACCGTGTTATTTCTCATGGTAAAATAACGACAGATGCCAAGACTACAATGCAGGAGAGGACTAGGATGTTTGACTGGAGTAATTAACATCTGCTTTCTCGTACAATATCAATCTTAGGGGGAAGACAGAGAAAAGGATTTGACCTAGGTGATCCTGCTGTGGTGGGGGGATTGGACTAGATGATCTTTCAAGGTCCCTTCCAATCCCTAATGGTCTGTGGTTCTGTCAAAGATTCAAGCACTAAACAAGCTTCTTTGTGTAGTCTCCTCCAGAAACATTCAAAATCAATCTGGACGTGCTCCTGTGCGATCTTGTTTAGATAATCCTGCTCTAGCAGGAGACTGGACTCCAGGAACCCTTCCAGTCCTTATTATTCCGTGATTACTTTTTCTGGTCTCCCCGGACTGCTGAAGACCCCTAACCAAGCACAAAAATCCAGAGTCAGACTTGACAGAACTGCACTGATCTCCACTGAGAAACAGAGGAGAGCCTGGCTCAGTATTTGACACCAAGGGTGGCTACAATCCCAAACCCTAAACAGACTGCAGATGACACCAGGTCGATCTATCAGTGCAGCCCTTCTGATCTCCCATGCACTAGTTTTGGCTCAGTGCAGCGACACGCAGAAGAGCATCACGTGTCAACTGGGAGATTAGTTTTACAGTCTATATGTTGAAGTGAATAAATTGTCCTTTCACTAACAGAAGTAGGCCATACGCCGGAAGAGTCATCGGCTCCGCTTCGCTGGTGAACTGGAGCAACAACATGCGATTAGAAAGCCTCAGCAGTTCAAAAGTCTTTAAAGGCAGGTCCGGCGGTCATAGAATTAATTTTTTATGATATTGTTCCATCTGGGAGCCTCACTTCAAGCGCCAAATGGGCTCCCTGAGCTCAAGTATTAGCTTTAACAAACTCAACACATCTAGAGTGCGTCTAGTATCTATTTAAAACATTATTAAAAGATTTATGGGAATAAGCTATCGGTATTTGTGCTTATTTCTTCTCTAGCACTTTTTAAGGCTCTGAAATACACCCATAACAGGAAACATTTGCGGCTATTAGGTTTTTATTGGAGAAGTTCAAAGGCCTGAGAGTTTGCCATTAGCAACAGTCATAGATATAAAAACACTAAAAAAAAAGTCCTTCGTTTTTCCATTCCAGCTGCATTCTACAACCTCTCATTTAAAAAAATAAATTCAGCATTTCTAACAGCTGGTGCTGCTCTCTTCTCTCAATTTACCAATGACAGGACAAGGGGAAATGGCCTCAAGTTGCATCAGGGGAGGTTTAGTTTGGATCTTAGGAAGAAGTTCTTTCCTGAGAGAGTGGTTGGGCACTGGAACAGGCTGCCCAGCGAGGTGGTGGAGTCACCCTCCTTGGAGATGCTTAAAGTACAAGTAGCTAGAGCACTTGAGGCCACGGTCTTGGGGTTAGGGAGCCATTGGGATGAGGACTGGAGCTGATGATCCTGGAGGTCCTTTCCAGCCATGAGTTATTCTCCAAATCACAAAATCATTCAGGTTGGAAAAGACCCTTGGGATCATAGAGTCCAACCATCAACTCTACTCTATAAATTCACCTCTAAACTATATTTCCCCACACCACATCTAAGTGTCTTCTAACTGTATATCCAAAGTAAAACCAAAGCCAGTGCAAGACTAATCCTTTTGTAATTTTTCAATTTTGCTTAGAAAGCAGATTCCTTTCTCTCTGAGTTATTACTAAATATTGCCAATAGCATTTTTTCTGCTTCCAGGAAACACAAGTACCACAGAACACTCCTGGTCAGAAAGGACCTATCAGATCACCAAGTCCATCCATACACAGAGTTGCTGTTCAACACAGGATGTAACTTCCAAGTGCAAACAAATCAAATTAGCTTCCTCCTTTGTCTCAGAATTCTTAATATCACAGAATCGCAGAACATTAGGGACTGGAAGGGACCTCGAAAGATCATCTAGTTCAACCCCCCTGCCACAGCAGGATCCCCTAGATCAAGTCACACAGGAACATATCCTGGAGGGTTTTAAATGTCTCCAGAGAAGGAGACTCCATAACTCCCTGGGCAGCCCCTTCCAGGGCTCTGTCACCCTCATCGTGGTGAAGTTCCTTCTTCCATTGATATGGAACCTCCTCTGTTCCATCTGTCACCCATTCCCTCTTGTCCTATCATTAGATGCCATTGAGCAGAGCCTGGCTCCACCTTCCTAACACCCTCCCTTTCCACATTTATACACACTAATGAGGTCACCCCTTAGTCTCCTTTTCTCCAAGCTATAGGGACCCAGCTCCTGCAGCCTTTCCTCATAATACATGTGAAGTTTTCAAAGACATTTACATACTTACCCAAGTACAAAGCTGATATTTTATATGGGGATTCAGGAAGAAGTCAGAATTTTATCTATATGTAGAAATGCTATTTAAAACATCACTTTTGTATAATTAATAGTATATTTTGCATACTTAATGTTGTAAATATAGTGTGTCATTGCTCCATGGTTTTTTTTATACAGGCAGATTCTTTCTATTCTGAAAATGCTTTTGACTCCAGTGAAATGTAAATATTTCAATTTTGTTTACCAAAATTTACACATGGAGCTACTGAGCTGTATTTGCCATCACTTCTCTACTTCATTTAGATATTTATCTCAACACTGAATTTGGAAAAAAGGAATCCAGCCTAACTGAAGTTCATATCTCAAGTAGTGGGATCTCCTCCTATGACTATAGTCTACATGACAGCCCCTCAGCTTCATTAATGTTGGTAAGTATGTGAAGGGTGGGTGTCAGGAGGATGGAGCCAGGCTCTGCTCACTGGCATCTAATGATAGGACAAGAGGCAGTGGGTGTGAGCTGGAACAGAGGAGAGGTTCCACACCAATCTGAGAAGGAACTTCTTCACAGTGAGGGTGACGGAGCACTGGAAGGGGCTGCCCAGGATTGTGGATTCTCCTTCTCTGGGGATGTTAAAAACCTGCCTGGCCATGTTCCTGTGCGACTTGATCTAGGGGATCTTGCTGTGGCAAGGAGATGCGACTGCATGATCTTTTGAGGTCCCTTCCAATCCCTAATGTTCTGTGATTCTGTGACAGCAAAGAGAGCAACTATTGAAAGTCCATGCTCTGGCAGGTGGGTTGGACCAGATGATCTTTTCATGTCCCTTCCAACCCATTAACATTCTGTGATTCTGTATAACTCGCTGTTATGAAGATAAGAATCCAGCACGACAGAAACCTTCCAGCTACATACTTTGGTAGGTAATAAAACCCAAGCCTAGCCAACCAAAGCCAAAAAACTTTACTTCTAAAACTGCAACACGTTTGCGGAAGAATAGAAGGTTGTTTCCTTGACCCAAAGCAGATTGTATGATTCACACTTGATGGAGCAGCTCCATGAGAGAAGCTGGGCAAGAGACCAAGTTGAACCTCTGATTCAGTGACTACTTAAGGACTTCTGACTGAGAACACAAGCTTTGAAGCTGAGGCATCTCCTCAAAGATTACGTTGGGAATTCAATAAGAAAGAAAACACTGGCAGAGAGTACTGCCAGAATTCAAATCACATCCATACACCCAACCCAGACCTGGTGTCATCATCATCTTCTTTTCAGCAAGTCTTGTTCCAGCACTGTGGCCTTCTGTTTCCACAACAACCTTGCCCAAAGCCCACGGGGTAATTTTTGTCTACGTCTGCCCCCTCCACCAGGAAAGCCATTGGAAACTTGGTTTAGGTGATCCTGCTGTGGTGGGTGACTGGATTGCATGATCTTTCAAGGTCCCTTCCAATCCCTAATGTTCTATGATTTTGTGAAAGCAGTTGATACCTGTTTTTATATCAGTTTCTTTCCTTATAAAATATGTAAATGCTTCCCAAATTGACATTTTTGAGCAGATGTACATTTTACAGTCAGCAAACAGAAGGGTTTCATGGGCAAAATGACACCGGTGCCATTTATGAAAAGAAACATCTTATCTGGCTGAAAGGAAATAACACCAACACCTTTATTTTGTGTGACTTCTACTTCATCAAAAAGCAATAAGAATTAGAGATTCACGGTGCCACAGACAGAATAAAGGACTGAAAGATGATTATTCTAAAGGTCACATTATCTTAACAAAGTGCCACTTTCTGACAGTGCGACACTGATACAGAAGCAATAGACTCCATTTACCAGGAGCTGCTCGGCGAGATCCGTGCCCTCTGCACTCGAAACAAAGAAATTAGTGATTTTCTTCAAAGGTCACCCGGCAAGAGTGTTCTTTAGAATTAGGCATTCTCCATTAGGCGGGTATCAAGGAAACTTCTGGGCTCAGCCCTGATGTCAGTCTTTAAAAAGCCACCTCTTCCCAGACCTCACTTGTTTGTGCCATGCGACAAACTGTTGATCTTAGTCTCGTTGGAAAAGACCCCTTGGATCACTGAGTCCAACCATCTTACAGGTTGACCCCTAAACCAGATCCCTCAACACTTCATCCAAACACAATGATGTCATGGAGGGCAGCAGACCATGGAACTGCAGTTACACACCTGGAATCTGTTACTATTTCCAGAACACTTTTAGTTGAAGAAACACTACTTCCTTTTAGCAGGCATGAAAAGCAGCAGCATCCACTCTCCAAGAGCCACCGATGTTACAAGTGATACAACAGAACAGGACATAGCAACAGAAGCAAAACAACACTGAACCACAGAACACTAGGGATTGGAAGGGACCTTAAAAGATCATCCAGTCCAATCCCCCCACCACAGCAGGATCCCCTAGATCCAGTCGCACAGAAACATATCCAGGTGGGTTTGAAACATCTCCAGAGAAGGAGACTCCGCAACCCCCCTTGGGCATCCCCTGCCAGAGCTCTGTCACCCTCACTGGGAAGAAGTTCCTCATACTGAAGTGGAACCTCCTCTGTTCCAGCTTACACCTATTACCCCTTGTCCTATCATTGGGTGCCACTGAGCAGAGCCTGGCTCCATCCTCCTGATACCTGCCCTTTCCATCTTTATCAACATTAATGGAGTCACCCCTCAGTCTCCCTTTCTCCAAGCTAAAGAGACCCAGCTCCCTCAGCTTTGTCTCATCAGCTACAACCCTACTCAGCCCAACGTGTGAAATGCTGTTCACCAGCCTGCAGATAGGGTTCTTATGGAGGATACACCCAACACTAGCTCATGGGAACTGTTCCATAACAGACCATGACAATGTATTACTTCATGTGCCACTGAGCTGCCACAGCTCAGACACCACACAGGGAAATTTTACACTGGCAAGAAAACACGGTTCTTCCTCCCAGAGAACCTTCCCAAACCCTCACAGCAAAGTAGCTGGTCAGCCAGCAGGAAATGGACCTATATTTAAAGGTTATTAAAAGGGCAAGAATCAAGAAGACAATAAAGATGAACTCTGCAAAGCTCAACATTAAAAAACAATCCTAACTGTGCTGACATTTCTATATAAGATGGGAAACTCTAACAGGGAGATAAAAAGATGAATAGAAACGCACTCAAAGAACTAAATCCATTTTCCATGAATAAGATGTGTCTTCAAGCAGTCATTCACTATCCTGACCTTATCAAACATTTCAACTTCTCTGGATCTGTTAGAGCTGTTTAACACCAAACAAATCAACCAACTGGAGAACTGTGACAGCAGAGCTTCTCAAGGGAACTTGATTTCACCAGGAAAACTTATTTTCAGGAAACTAGTTTATTAAAGACACCCCCCTTGAATATCTCCTCTAAGTTTTTTTGGATATTTCTATCAGTAATTTGAGTATCTCCTCTCTAAGTTTATTGGGATATTTCTATCAGCATTTTCATGAAGATCTTGGGGGAAAAAGCAGCTCAAAAGTTACTCTCAAGTACTATTCTGGTGAGTGATAGCAAACACATCTGTACAGGGAAGTGTGACACTGCCACTGCGTTCTACTTGTACAAACTCAGCCCACAATTCTCTTGCTGTTCTGCTCTTCAGTCAGACCAAAATTTTACTGGGCTACACTTGTAAACTATGAAAAACAGAGGAGGGAGAGGAAATATCTGAGTCTGACAGGGCAGGATTCCCACGTAAGGTCAACTAAAGAGAATGCTGGGCTATGCCAGATGTTCAGTGGAATAACTCCAGGACTGAGTGACACATTGATCTCCCTCAGTCTGCCTGCTTCTTTGTCGATCTAAGCCCAAGCCCATGATGTTCAGTAACATCTATAGAGCCTCAGTTCCTGATACACTTAGAATCCAAACTCATATCTTAGAGGGAGAGGAAACCCCGCACTCTGACAGGGATGGACTTGCATGCAACATCTACTAAAGATAAGACTGGGCTATGCCAGATGTTCTGTGGAGGAACTCTAGGACTGAGCGACAAACTCATCTCCTCTTTTGGTCTGTTTGCTTCTTTGTTGATCTAAGCACAAGTCCATGAAGTTCACTAACATCTACAGAGCCTCACTTCCAGAGACAATTAGAATCCCAACTCATATCTTAGAGTAACAACCAACCATTACATTGCAATTTATAACCTCAATCTGGCTCCTAACTCTTGCTCTCCTTCCACTCACTCCTCTTACACTCCCTCGTTAGTCTTTCGTCTCTGTGCAGAGCAGATGAGTATTTGGGAGGCCAAAGGAAAAAAGACCTGTTTCCAAGCATCCTTTCCCTTTGCAGACAAGAGTTTCTGTTTAAAGGGCTATATGCTTATTTTGCATTGAGTTGCCACTGTACAAACTTGCAGAGTGAAATACCTGAACGCTACTTGAGGTACCAGCAAACACCTATTTCACAATAAGCTGTGTTATTTCACCTGTAATGAAAGCGAGGAGGACAGATTTACTAGCAGCTGTAAACAACATTAATTTCAGATAAACAAATAGAAGCGGGTAAGTAAATCCAAAAAGCATATAGGTCTCAAAGATGACATACAGGTAACATAAACATACTCCTCTATGATAAGTAGCAGCAATACTGTTTCTCACCAAATCACAAGGATATTCTATTTTTTCCCCAAAAACTTTTACACCTTATTACTGCAATCACTTTTTTAATTTCATGCTTCTGTAATTTTATTACTCTTAATTTTACTCACTTAATTCTGGCTGTTTTCTACCATTTACTGGGAAAATCAACAGAACTTCATCATCTTCTGATAAATACAAGCTAAACAGCTTTGTGCAAATGGACATTAATAGAATCATAGAATCATTCAGGTTGGAAGAGACCCCTGGGATCATCAAGTCCAACCAGCAATCCTACTCTACAAGGTCACCCCTAAACCTGATCCCCCAACACCACATCTAAGAGTCTTTTAAACTCATCCAGGGATGGGGACCCAACCACCACCCTGGGCAGCCCAGTCCAGTGCCTGACCACTCTCTCCAGGAAGAATTTCTTCTTGATGCC
>JAOXOE010027837.1:0-17418 GCA_028565055.1 Phoeniculus purpureus | reverse complement strand
TCACAGTAATGATAAGGTTGGAAAAGACCTTAAAGATCATCCAGTCCAACCTACATCCAAATAAACCAAGTAAACCTAACATCTAACATCTAGATGTCAGAAGGAAACAAAGAATAATTTGTGGAAGAAAACTTCCCTAATGTGAGAAAAAAAGAAAGATAATATATTTTCTATCTTCTAATAGTGTACCTTAGTTCATGTCTGTAGGAAGTCTTTTCTTCTTGCTGTGTTTCTCCACACTCTTCTTCCATGCTCCTTGCTGAAGATTTGCGGGGTGATGGAAAAGCCCTGTGCTTCACATGAGCTTCACAGTTGTCTGGAAAACAATGTGACAAAAGAAGTCAGGCATCGAAATGTGCTTTTGACAAACATATAACACTACGTGTTTCCTAAAGTGTCCTCTGACTGTAGTGCCCAAGCAGTAGAAGGCTGGATGACTAGATGACCTTTAGAGGTCCCTTCCAATCCAATACGTGCTATGATTCTAAGACACTGGAGTGCATCACAAAGCATGCTTGCAAATAGAAGAGCTTTCTTTTCTCTTGCTTGCATAGGGAGGTATCAGGTACTGCAGATAGAACGAGGGTTTTTCACCTGGGCCACCAGTATTATAAGGAGTAGAGAAGCTGAGGCTGTGTGACCTGCACCTTCTCTCCCCAGGGATTGTGCGGTGAGGGCTAGTCCATGTCAAGCAAACCGAGCCCCTGAGGAATTGAGTGGAAATGAAAAAAATAAAAGTAGGATTAAAGGTTGGACTTGATGAGCTCAAGTATCTCTTTCAACCTGAATGATTCTATGATTTTAATAACTTTGGCCTCTTGCTGACAAAAAGTGACTGGCTAAATCCCAAACGTTTACATCCGTGTATAGCTTTTGTGGCTTCTGAGAAGCAGTTACAGTTAGACCAATTGGGCTCCACGCACAGCTCCTTCATCCAGCAGGAGGTCCCAGCCCAACCACGACCAGGTCTGTCCTTCAAACAGATCGTGATCTCTCCATAACTGGCTGCCATTCGCAATGAGTGAGGCAAACCAGCTGGTGGAGGCAAGTAGCTCCTCTTGCTTCCTCTGGCCAGTGCTCGTACTTAAGGCAGAGCATTTTGACTTTACAGAAGTCTTTGCACGAAGAGACTTTGTCCTGATCGCTGCACTACCCACCATATTGCCTGCACAAACATTCTCTTCAGATCAACATACCGGCTGGGCCAGAAATCACACAATTGATGTTTTGGTTTCCACTGCCTTATCTAAATCCAGTTACTGCTCAAAATGAGACTAGGTCAACAGACTTAATAGAATGAAAAGGCTGTGAGATAACCTGGAGATTTGTGGCTGTATATGTCCGTGCATGAGTTAATCACTAAACAAACACTTCACAACAAACAAGGCTGGGCTGAGAAGGGTTGGTTTTTCTGCAGGCTGGAAGATCCTGACGTGCTGGGGTTGCATGAGGCATTGTTGGGGCTGGCAGGGGTTTCTAAACAGCATCTCAAACAATTTACTGCCACGGGGAAGAGCTGGGCATGGATAATGGTGCAGCCCATGAGCAAACACTTCTGCTTGCTGTCTACACTAGGAGATAGCAGAGACCCTGTAGTAGTGGACAAAAACACTTGCTTCCTTGTAAGTGCTGTGTCCAGATATGCAAAAGAGCCCTGCTGGCACCCAGCAGCTGGGAGCATGAATTGCTTGATGTCCTTAACTCATTTCCAGGGAGGCAATTGCCAAATTCCTGATGTCCCCAGGTGCTAGCTCTTACATACATCACAAGGTTTTCCTGGCCATACAGCTACAGCATTCCTCCTGGCTCTGCAGTTCAAGAGGGAAAGGTATAAATGGAACATATGGAAATGGCCACACAGGGTCAAACCACTGCTCCACCTTTCCTTGAATGGAAGCCATGAGACTCTTAGGAAAGACCATTAAAACCTTTGTAGCACATCACAGCCAGGAGGTAGTCACCCTGTGACAGGGGTGCTCAAAACTTCTCCAGAGCTGCAAGGGTAAAAGGACAAAAACCTTACTTTGCAGTTGCAACTTGGCCTGGCAAAATCTGTGCCTCTTCATTTTCTACCACCTACTTAGCTCAGAGGTCCTGTGTTGGTACCTGCTGCAGCTGCTCTTGAGGGAAGCTGCAGTGGAAACGCTTAGGTTCATGCCAGTAGTCCATCTTAGTCATTGCAAAAGGGAGGCTGAAGCTGCAAACCTCCTAAAATAGTCATTAAATACCTCCTAATACAAGATGACTCACATACTTTCCTGGCGGGTAAGACTCCATCAGGTAATGGAGAACCTGAATCAGGTTTCAGTAGGCAGCAACGCCTTGATGGCCATCGAAAGGTGATTTTGCCACAAGCGGAATAAAGACAGAGCACATCGCCGTTTTTGCTGAGGGTTTGAACGTGATTCTGGCTGGAAAAACTCATCCCATGCTGCAGAGACAACATGTCCTGAACAGGCCACCCACTTGTCACTGCATGCGAGCTGGGGGCCAGGACATCTGTCTGTAAAACTGCAGCTGTGGTGGTGTCCACTAAACAAAGGAGGACACCGCACAGCTAGATCCTCCCTCCCAAAGGGAGCTGCTGCTGGATTTGCAGCCCAGTTGTTTCTCTCTGGCACACAGTATGAGCAGGCGGGACAACTCCTAGCAAAGCCAGGAAAGATGTTTTGCTTTGTGATCAGGTGCGGTGTGGCCAGAGCGCTATGTGACGTCACAAGAAACTGCTGCCGAGTGCCCAGGGTTTGGGCTACAACAATAACACACTGCGCTGTATTTCATTCCTTTAACAAGTGCTGAATATGCAAAGGCTCCTTTTGCAGCTTCTGCCTCTGTCTTGGAAGCTGGGGGAGAGCCGTGTGCATAATTGTTTTCAGATGCCACCCACTTTATTGATTATCTGAGTGGGATGCACAAATAGTGGCAGCTAATGCCAGGAGCTGGGATCGAATGAAGTTCGCTCCCTTTTGGGAGAAGCTGAAATAAAACCACCACATGAATGGGTCATTGAAAACAGACTGGAATAAATTCCCTATAGTCATTCCAAAAGTTCAAGGGCAGGGGAATGAAAAAGAAGAAATTAAAAAAAGAAGCTGTCTCTGTGTTCCCTAAATTTCTAATATCTGAGAGTACTTAAACACACATGGCTTTTTTTTCTCATACAATCACGGAAAAACACACTAAGCTCTTGACTCAATGGCTTTGTTTTTCCAGTGAGTCCCTTCCAGGTTCCACGCGCCATCTCAGTCACGTCTACTGGGTGAGCTTGGAGCTAACAAACTTCAGAAGAGCTCTCTGTGATTTTTGCCACATCAAGTTTGAAGTAGCAGCTTGCTGGAAGCTCAGTGGAGAGGGGAGGAGGGAGGGAAGTGGTATGAGCTTTGCCAACACACCTGCACAAGCTTTGGGCTCTCCTGGACACTCCGCATGCTAATGATGTATAACCTGTAGAGCCTGGCAACACGCACTTACTGAAGACTATAACAGACAGGCTGTGCATGCCTCTGATTTCTGATTTCTTGAAACAAGAAATAAACCACCCCCTTCCCTAGCCCTGTGGTGCAGGTAAGTGCTTAGGATGGAAACTGAGATGTGCTCAGCTAGGCAGAGCTTCTACCAAGGTAAGGAACAAATGACAAGTTAATGATGGTATTTTAGCTCTATGCAACTCCTCTTCTAAAGCATAAGAGATGAAAAAAGCTAAAAAACAGAGGTAATTCCAGGTCCAATGTTCTGCTAATTTTTCTTTTGAGTACTAAGGCTACAGCTGGATCCTATTTCTAATCCACTTTCGAATTTGCTTGAATTAAAATCCCAGATCACCACTGTATTTTCAAGCTCAAAGGTGCATAGTAGCCAAGGTTTATACTGCAATTTCTGGATCTCTGGAATAATGAGCTCCAATAGAGGAAAGTGTGGTGAATGCCTGAGTTCTGGGGGGAAAAAAAAGGTTGGCATCAGTGTTATTTGGAATTAGAGCTCACTTGTAGAATAAATAGCCTCGAAGCTAATACATGGCTACATGCGGTTCCACCCACTGCAGCTAGTCAGTATGGAGGAGCAAAGGCTGCCATGATGGAGATGCAGGAATGGGAAGTGCTATTTCACTGTAAAGCCTGGATATTTCTGAACTCTCATCTGAAACGTAGAAGTTATTCCATTAATTCAGGGCCTATTTTAAATAAGATTTTTAAAGGAGATTTTCACTTTCTGATCGCAGTAGCACAGCAAGACCGCCCATCCTTTGAAATACATGTGCTTTGTCTATTCATGCAACGACAGAAAAGACCTTTGAGATCACCAAGTCCTACCAACAACCCTACTCTACCGAGCTGACCACTAAACCACAACTGTAAGCACCACATCTAAATGATCTTTAAATGCATCCAGGGATGGTGACTCCACCTCCCGTGGCAGCGTGTTCCAAGGCCTGACCTCCAATACAGAACTTTTTCCTAATGTCCAGCCTAAACCTTTTCTGATGCAGCTTGAGGTTGTTCCCTCTTGTTCTATCACTAATTACCTGTGAGCAAAGACCAGTCTAAAAGCTGCCTTTTCTCCTCCAGCATCCAGTTTATGTCTGCTTGCAACAACAGCACGTGGTCTTGTTAGACTTTGCCTCATGGAAAACATAACTCACATGGATTTATGAATCACCACCTTCTCTGGGCTTTCATATGCATGAAGACAATTCCCAGGCACTGCCAGGTGAAGCCAGCCAGCCACTATTTATGGAAGGTGAAGAGAATAATGATTTCCAATAACGGGACTAAATTATGGTGTAATTGCAATATTTCACATTGACATCCATGTGGATGGATATGAACCAAAAATGGGAACAGTGGCTCTGCCCATCTACCACCAAACTGTAAATAAACCAGTGTGGTTAAGAAGAGGACAAGAACATGTCACCTATGAAGACAGGTTGAGAGAGTTAGATCTGTTTAGCCTAAAGAGGAAGAAGACATCAGGGGGACCTTATAGCGACCTGCCAGAACCTGAAAGGGACCTGTGAGAAGGCTGGGGAAGAACTGTTCACAAGGGCATGGAACCATGAACATTAGGAAAAAGTTCTTTAATCTGAGGGTGGTGGACGACTGGAACATGTTGCCTACAGAGGGCAGCGGAACTCATTGATAGGCCATTAATCATCATCTTGGCTAAGTAATGGGGGGTCACCAGAGGTGCCTGGAGACTGGAGGATAGTAAACGTCACTCCAATCATCAAAAAGGGTTAAGAAGGAGGACCCAGGTATAGACCGGTCAGCCTCACCTCCATCCCAGGAAGGGTGATGGAACAATTTATCCTTGCCACTGTCTCCAGGCACATCAAGGACAAGAGGGTCATTAGGGATAGTCAGCATGGCTTCATCAAAGGGAAGTCATGCTTGACCTACCTGATAGACTTTTCTGAGCGCATACCCAGGTGGATAGATGTTGGCAGAGCAGGGGATGTGGTCTATCTTGACTTTGGTAAAGCACCTGACACAGTTTCCCACAGCATCCTGACAGCCAAACTGTTAGAAAGCAGAGTAGGAGAAAAGGACCTGGGGGTCCTGGTGGCCAGCAAGATTCCTTGACTGTCCCCAAGTGAATTGAACTATTCCCCAAATCAGATGTCCATTAAATTAATGATCTTGAATGAAACAGCACTTGCTGAAGTTGAGGCATCCTTGTGTGCAATGGTCAGTTTATCCCCCTCAGTGCCATCATCAGGAGAAAACAGATGCTGCTCAGCTTCAGGATCTCACTCCTAAACATGAGACCACTTTGGCCTGAGCATGGCCTTCGTCTGACTCTCTGGATATCACAACAGTCCTCAAATGAGAGGAAGCTCTAGTGGAGACTGCAGCAGTTTATTCTAGTGAAGGATCTGGCCTACAGACACTGGCACCTGTGGTGTGAGGACAAACAGACACCTATGCTCCAAAGCCTAGAAAGGTGTCCTCAGCTGTGTGAAACCTCGTTTCCTTTCTACTTGTGCTAAATGTTAAAATAGAAACAGAGACACACATCTCAGCAAACAGAAAAGCACAGAGAGCAGAAGGACAGGGAGTCTCTATTGCAAGTCAGACACCGGAGACCTGTCTTCTCTCTGCAGTCCTTTGTGTTAGACCTTGCTGTGTGATTTGGATGAGAACGTAAATGGAAGACTTGTTGAACTATGATGGTTTTACCATGCCTCATGATTGCAGAAACACCTACTTCACGCTGTTTTTCTTGCAGATCCACAACAAAATTCCTCCCTGGTCAATGGTTCTCAGCAGTTCTTGTTTCTGTCTTCTCTGTGGATGGCTCAAATAGCTCATTTCTAAATCCACGAGGTCGTACTCAGACATCCTTGAGTAGGAGGGGGAATTCAAAAGGCTGAAGGGCACTTCTGCTCAATTTATACCAAAATGTTGGCTAGAGGACCACAATCACATGAAACTGCCCACCTTCAGGTGGGCGAAGTGAGGCAGAAGGGCTACCCAGGCCACATGGATGGATCTGCAAGATCCATCTGTTTTCACCATGAAAACCTCTCAGCCCACACCTATACAACATACACCCCTCTAGTCACCACAAGTTATTACTCTTGGTCGCCACTGCTTCCTGGGAAGCTGTAATGAGGCTGAGACAGCCTCCTCCAACGAAACAAAAGGAAGCCTTTCCATTGACTCTGGATCAGGCCCAACATCTGTTTGGCCCTCTCTGTACACAGCACAGCCAATTTATCCTTCATCCATTCCCGGGCCTCTCTCTCCAACAGTGTCCATATTTTTCCTACTTATGGTTGTCATTAGCCATGCTAAGCACCACTCCTAGAAAGAGGCCATTCCCACCCCTTCAGCAGCCAATCCCCAGGCGTGGCATGGCTACTAATGCCATGCCCAGCAAGGGTTCCTTTCTCCTTGTTCGGCTTTCTGGGCCATCCTTTCAAGCTGCCAAGCTCTTCTTGCTCCTCTCTTCCCCCCAAAGATAGGGCTGTTTCTGCCTTCTGTTGTGTTGTAAACCTGGTCAAAAGTTGACGCAAAAACCAAAGAGGAAAGTCCAAGAGCCTGCAAGACACCTGAAAAGCACACTGAGAGCAGGGACAGGCTCTCCAGGCAGATGTTTTCCACGTTGGTGGGTGACAACGCAGGCAACAACTTCCCTAACGATGCAGAATACTACGAAGAACAGCCAACAGGCAGTTCCACAGTTTAATATTGGGGTCCAGACCTAGAGTAAAAGAGCTAGCAATAATCCTCTAAATTGTTTCTGTAAGACCACAGGATCATACATTAATTCAAGTTAGAAGGGACCCATAAGGATCAAGTTCAACTCTCTTCTCCTCACAGGATTACATTAAACTACATGATGAAGAGCATCATCCGGATGGTCTGTGAACTCCGACAGGCTTTGAGCTGTGACCACTTCTCCAGGAGTCTTCATCCCCCTCATCTCCATATTTCCTAACGTGTGATTATATACACCGTGCCAGTTCACAGCACTTCAGTTTTCAACCACAAATCAAATACATGATCTGCATCACAGACACTGTGAGGGGAGTAGACATAGGTCTTCTCCAGATCCCACACTGAGAGCAATAGCAATGGTTGATGAGACATCATCCATTCACAGAGTAACAGACAACATTAACGTACGACTTTGAGCCCGTGGGTGCCGGGGTGCTTCTTTTACACCTGCCACACATAGATTCTCACGCTGTGAAATGCAACGCCATTGCTAAGCACAGCAATTGCCTTCACTGAGAAGCCGGGCAGCTTCCCACAGCAGAAAAACAGGTCTCCAGTATGAAAACTATGGATTCTTTCAGACACAGAAAGCTGCAGATTAATCTTGGGCACTACCATTGCCTAAGTGAGAATCCCATGCAAAAATACCTCCTTGAAATATCCTGGAATCACAGGGGTTTAAAAATGCAAGCGTGATGCCTGAGGCCAGATGTGTGGACTGGCAGGCTGCTGGCACTGTGCAGAGGCACATCTGCATGTCAGGCAGTTACTCATCCCTGCATACTTCCCTGATAAAATCTGGATTGCCTAAAGCTGGTATTTTCACTCCAGTTTCCTTATCGGTTATTTACCACCTCCTGTCTGTGCCTTGCTAAATGCTCCCTTACTCTCCTTGCA
This sequence comes from Phoeniculus purpureus, assembly GCA_028565055.1. Taxonomy (NCBI): domain Eukaryota; kingdom Metazoa; phylum Chordata; class Aves; order Bucerotiformes; family Phoeniculidae; genus Phoeniculus; species Phoeniculus purpureus. The sequence continues at coordinate 9,301 of JAOXOE010027837.1, read as the reverse complement.
GTACAGTCAGCTCAGGCATGGAGGAGGTGCAGTACAGAATGGGATTTCTAAACCCACTGAAGTACAAGGTGGGTGGCTGCTGCCCTGGGCTCAATAGGATCGCACCCTGTTTGTACCTGGGATGTTGCTCTTTTGATCCTCACGCTGGCTTTCTGCAACCGACGGGCTCATTCCTGCATTTTGTGGTATTTCTTGTGGTGTTTTCTGGTAGTCCATGGCTGCATTTTAAAAGCTGCTGTCTCCTGTGGAAGGTTCTTCTGGTGTGGCTATTGTGCAGCTGCACCAAGGACAGTTTGGGATGAAGGAATGGATCTCAGGAATGGCAGAAGTGTATACGGCACCTCAGTGTATTCTTTTCTCTCTATAATGAGAAGCAGCTCTCTGCCCCTCTAAACAGCACTACTGAGATAGGTCTACTGCTGATATCAATGATCTGTTCTAGACAATGGCTCTCATGCCCTTCTCTTCCCACAAGAGAGCGCGTAATTCTGAACCCTGCAGAGGTTATTGTAGTATTATTTAGTGTATTATTAATTTCCTCAAGGAAAAATATGATTGGATTACCCGCTGGGGAAACCTGAGCAACGCAGCCGTTGCAGTCTGATTTCATAAACACTGTAAATGCTTCATCATTTTAAGAACAACATTTGTGGTGATCTATCAGCTGGGGCCATGTTGCACCGGGGAAGGATGTCGTTTGTTTTGGGATTCTGATGCTACAGCAACATCCTCAGCCACTCCCATGAGCATTATTACGCTACAGGAGTGTAGCTTGGTGTGAACCAGACTTAAAAGGAAGCATTTTGGCCAAATTTAAACAGAATGAAATGCAACCACCAAGCCCTTCCAATTACAAAAATTACTATAGGGCGTTTTTCAGATTTGACCTAAAAAGATTTTCTTCTGACGTTTCAGCTCCATTTATTTATTGCTTTGTGGGATGTAGGAAAATACCCCCAAACTATCACATGGGGTCGATTTCTAAAGTACTTGAAATTTCTGTCTTGACACTGATCTTTTGAGGTCCTTTCCAATCCCTAATCATTCTATGATTCTATGACATACGCTGGCTGAAAAGCGACCAGCTGCTTTTCCTAGAGCAACTACTCAACTGTCACCAGCTTGAGCAAACATTTAAATCCCACCACTACACTCTGTCGTACATTCAGTGCTTGTGGGATGCTGGACAGCACTTAATGGGACTCAGGAAAAAAAAAAACCCTCTAATTTTAGAGATGAACCCATCCAAGGTTATTCTGCTGAGAGACATCAGCCTTTGATGTCCTTGGCAGCGTCCATCCTAGTGAGAGCACTCTGAAGCTCATCAGCTGGGCAAAATGAGCTCTGTCCACTTGCAGTGGTGAAGGAGAACCAGCCAGGCTTCATGTGGCTCGTTTTCCCCACTGCTTTTTCAGAGCCAGCTGACTGAAACCAGAGAGGTGACTGTGTATCTGAGATGGCTTCAATGAGCTGCCAACTGCAATGAAGATATGATGACATGGACTTCAATTAGGGAGCCCACTGCCTGGGATTGCATCCTGCATCTAAGCCTTGACTTGCTTTTGCATGCTCACTGCTGCTGGTATTAAGACTAGTGAGATGAAAGCCATCTTGAGATCTGCTTGTTCTTGATGTGGTTTCTCCCTGGACTCTCTTAGGACCTGCAATTTTTTGGAGCTGGTGTGCACCTGTCACAACCTCTGCCTCCATGCCTGGAGAGGAGTACCCCAGTCATGGGTAAGAGAAGAAGGAAGCACACAGGAAAGCTGACGTTTTGCAAAGCACTGATCCAAAGCTTTGTCCTGTCCTGCAACCTCCAAAGACAGTGCACAGGAATAAAATGCAAGAAACCTTGCAGTAAGAGAGAACAACTCAACTGTTACTCCCATAGTGAAGAAACCACATAATATATTCAAGATGTCAGAGGTTAGCCATGGTGCATGTGAATCATGCTGCAAATACCTCACCTTTAACTTCACCATCATAATTAGATTACGAAGTTTTTATTACGGTTTTAAATTCTGCCTTTATAGGTTGCTGCCCAGCTGTGCACTTAAATCTGGTTTTATCACACTTTCTGAGCTCATCACGTTTAATTCTGCCCCTACTAAGCTGGATTAACTTTCAGGGTCGCTGAAGTCAGAAGTCACTCACCCTTGTCCTGCTAATGGATGCATACCTTGCCTTCACGGTCCTGCAGGGTGATGTGTACAGCAAACGATATTTATTGGTGTGGTGGAGGGGAAAGGGGCATTGAGGTTGTTTGTTTATTTGCTTCACCACTCTGCTTGGCTATCAGAAGATTTGCACTGATGAGATGCTGTTTACCTCCATGTAATAGCCTGTTGCGCTCAAATCTCAGTAGTGCTGGGCCAAGAGCTCAGAAGCAGAATATTTAGGTCTGCCTGTGAGCAGCAGATGGCCAATTAATGAGGTATATAGACTTGATCATCTGAGGAACTGATCAACTGTCTCCATTCAGAAATCCAGAAATCACACCCTGCTGTCACACTCACTCCTGCCAGAAAGCCCAGACCTAGTATTTTATGGATCCTGTCTCTGATATTTGAACCAGTCCCAGAAGAATAAAAGAATAGTCTTTTTTCTTTCCCTTTTCCTAAGGATGACCTCTCCATTGTTTCCTGTCATCAAGAAAACAGGGCAAGGCACAAATGAAACTCTTCACTCTAGCAACGTTCATCCTAGCTTTTACCCCAATGTGTTTTGCTTCTTTAACTAGCGAAGATTGCATGGGCTGGTATTAGATACCACCCAAACAAGATGATTCATTGTCCTGAAAAATCCGTCGTGTAAATGGGCAAAGAAAGGGAAAATCGTATTTTTTCTATTAAAAAAAAAAATGGAGAAATGAGGTACTAAATGTCCAAGTTATTTACATGAAGTCACAGGGGGATTCTGAAAGAGATCTGGGAAATAAAATGAGCTTCAGTGGAAAGGTCATTTCTCTCTTTCTTGCTGGGGACTACTTTGAACAGAATTAGGACAAACCTGAGCCAGAGACAGGCAGCAGGGACTTCAAAGAAAAACAGAGGGCAAAATTCATCCCTGAATAATGCCATGACAATTTTTGACCTCTGTCATTCAGTGACTAGACACGACGTTTTTGGAAGCAAGGTTCATAATCTTTGGCAATATACAACCTTTTCCCAAGGAATGTGTGGTGATTAGGGCAAAGAATTTCACATGGTCACAAAATATCTATCGTGGAGTCCTGGGCTTATAAAATACTCTATTTCCTCCATTAATTGTGTCCATGTGGAGCTGTAACTAAGTAGCTGAAACAAATAAAACCAAAGTAATATTGTTTCCTTTTAAAATATTTCACTTAATTTGTGGAAGAGGTTTGGGCTCATTAAAAATAGACCATCTCCCATGAGGGCTTTTTCCCTTTCTTTAGCAATACACATAGCAGCACAGCCCTGGCTGGAGCCACTCTCTTGTTTGACTCAACAGCTCCTGATGTACTCGGCAGCAAGGGCAGGCAGCGCCCATTTGGCCAGGCAAAGCAAGGCCTTGGTGTCCCCTGATGCGTCACTGCTCTGAATGGAACAGCTGGTGTCGCTGACTAAAATTTCCTCCTTCCATCTCCAAATCCACTCCTTCCTCCCACGTAAAGATTTGGCACTATCGTGGTGCTTTTTTGTGGAAACGACAGGATGTTCACGGTGACCAGAGGTGCAAGCAATGCCTAGAGCTCAGCTAGAGCCTTCGCAGTTTATTGTGAAGGCACTTAGCTTCTTCTAGTAGAAGCAGCTTAGTCTGTTTGCTCATCTGAAGCTATGAATCAGTTACAGATGACATCAGAAACCACCGTGCTGACAACAGACTGGTGACAATTCCTTTCCCAGAGCTAATGTCGGGGACAAAGCACACAAGACTGAGGTAAAGAGCAACCTGGAGCAAGGGTGTCAGGCCACAGGAACAACCTTGGGAAGAGATCAAGTGATTCCACTGATTGCTTTCCTGTTTAACATAATTTTTTCACCTTCACCAGAGCATCTTTTCCTCTTAAGTCCACTCCTCTGAATCAAAGGCATCCACAATAGCTACAATCTCTAAATAGAACTGTGAGAAGATCCAGTGATGCCACATCTTCCCTTGCAAACTATCCCCTTGCTGGTGTGCTCTGATCTGGAAAGTGCTGGTGCTGCAGTGCAACTGGGACAACGCCAAGACCCAATGGAGGACGATGGAAGGATCTAACCAAAGAGGGACAAATACAACTATTTGCAGAGGTTATAGGAATCTTAGAGCAGAAGTTGAGGCCCTGATCTTCTCTGCACTAGCGTGTTTCACAAGGTTCTCTCACGCCTTTTTGGCCCCCATTGCTATTCCCCTCTGCCCCACTACTGATTTGTTCCCAAATACTCATCAGGTGTCTGGGATAGGTGTCACAGTACACGTGCTTCAGCCTTGTTTCATGATGACATTTCCATAAAATTGGATCCTACGATCCTTCTCCGAGTTTCTCCTTCGCTCCTGTGGCCTCAGTCACATTGTAGAAGAATTTGTGCGCTTTAACTGGCGTAATTACTGAAACATATAGACCCATAGAATGGAGTTCTACAATATATTATATATACATACTGAAAGGAAACGTGTAACACAACACAGTTTTACATGAGAACTAGCACTAGAATTATCAGTAGTGGATAATCATCGGCACAAACAGAAATTTCCGTAAGTAATGTCTTCAGGATTCAGCGGTCCTTGTATGAGCTTCTAGCTACATACATATTAGGAAAATCTGAAGGCTTTGCAACATGAAATTACTTGTAGGCTAGGGCGTGATTTGGCTTCAGGAAGCTCAAGGTCTAAGTTCTCCAAGATGTTTAGGAATCTAAATCCCATTTCAAATTTCCATGTTTGCTTCAGAAATACAATTTTTCCTCTAGCTTTTTCCAAGGCTGCTTCAACAATCACAGCATTTTTCTCATCTGTTTAACGTCTGCATTTTGGAAATTCCTTCTAACAGTCACACAGTGTTTTCCTAATATAATTGTTTAGATCTCTCCGGTGACACAATTAGCGCTCGGGAGAAACACCAAAGTGTGTAATTGTGTCTTTAATTATCCTTCCATTGTGAGCAGAGATGCTCTGCACCAAGGCAGTTATTACACCTGAGAAGGACAATGTATTTACAATGGGTGTTTACACAGGCTAATTCCTTATAAAACTACTTTGACAGAAAGTGCCCCACCTGCCTTCATGTTCCCTATCGCAATTCCTAATTAATATTATTGTGCAGAAAATGATCCTATAAATTAAAGCCTCTTCTGTCGTAACAACTGCTCCCTGCCTCACTATGCCTAATTAACTTGTCGCTGAGTTACATGCCAGAAAGGATGTTCATCAGCCAGACTTCATCTTGCTGATCTGATTTCCATTGCTCCACTTGGCTTTACACCGAGCTCTGCACTCAGGTCCCTGAAATACACTGCCCCACTAGTTTGCCTCTCTACTAAATAACTCCTACACTCAACTACTGCTGCAGATTCAGAGTTTAAAGCAATACTTGTGATAAAGTCCTCAATGATTTAACTGGTTCATAGGCATACACTTGAAACTAAGTGCCATCTGATTCTCTTTCCCAATTGCACTGGTTAAAATATGGTTGGTACTTGTGGGCAAAATTACTCTGCAGGTCACTGCACACAACGGTTGCAGCTGTTCTGAGTTTTCTGTGTAGTTGCCAAGCTAAAGTGGTGTTTATATTTCTTGCATAAATAAGACTTGATCCTTCAAACCAAAATAGAGTGGAACTGCTTTACGATTCTGGTCCTTGGGAACTGTGCTGGGGTCTGGGAAGAACAGTGGTGAAAGCACAAACATTGGCAGGAAGAGTCAGGTTCAAAGAGTGATTTAGCTCTCTACAAGATGCTTTCAGCTTGAGTTTGGACTTGTATCTAGGTATGTAAGGATACAAAGAGGAGTCTAATGAGATTGCCAAAAGAACATTACTCACCCCTCAGGAGGCCCCCTCTTCTGCCAAAGAGCTTCTGCATGGCTCAGCTCAAATTGCAAAACCTCCATGTTCTTCTGTTTCTCATCTGTTACAAGATAGATAATCACAGAGGTACCGTGAGGACAGAGCACAAACTTAGGGAAGTCTGGGAGGTGCTCAAAAAAAGAGCATGTAGCACAGATGGGGCATGACTGGTTGCTCATCTCAAGGTACGCCCGAGCTCTGGAGTGACGCAGACAGGGCTTCTGGCCAATGGAAAATCAGCTTTGATGTCTCTGTGGCTAAGGGGACCGTGTGAGCGCTCTAAGGATGTGGGGTTGTCCTTTCCAGGTTTGCTTCAGAGCAGCTGCTGAGAGGTGTTTTGACTCTGAAACTTCTTTGGGCCTCTTTAGCGACCAAGAAATCATCAGGGTATCCCTGGAGAACAACCTTCTAAATAAAATTTCTAGTGTCCCTCTGTGCAACTAAACACCAATGAATCACGTGAAGGGGAAAAAATCCCACCCCAAATCTACCCTTTTCCAACTCTCTGAGAAAGAGTGCCTTGAAACAGGGAGGAGCATTCCTGCTGGAAGTTGTTGTTCACTCGTCCCAGCTTGCTGGCCTGTCCTTGTGATAAAGCTGATTGATACACACTGTTGCTCAGTGGCACTACAGTGATTGCATCAGACTAGTGACTAAACTCATCCTGCCAACACAGAAAGCTGGGACTGCATGGAAGAAGACAAGACCCAAAGAGAATGAGCTATACATGATGAGCTATTTTTTCTCCCTTGGCACCAGCTCTACTTTGTGTATTAAGGTTTAAATTATAAGCAAACGTAAAGAAATATTGTAGAGGGAGAGCAAAATGAGAAAGCAATGAGCACGCACCTCCTGGCAGACGAGGCTCTCAGACCACCCGTTCTGGAACTGGCCAGTAACAACAGAAATGGTAAAAATTAAAGCTTTCAAAGTTAATGCATGTTCCAGTGCACAAAAGAAAATCAGTGAACAAAAGGAATTAGTGAAAAAAATATGGGATAAAGGAAGAGATGTGGAAAAAACCAAGACTTTTTTACCCCCATGAAATCAGGTGATTCTTGGGAAGAGAGGAAGAAGAGGGGAAGAGAGCAAGAAGAGAGGAGCAAGAGAGCAAGAAGAGAGGAGCAAGAGAGCAAGAAGAGAGGAGCAAGAGAGCAAGAGACTTTAACCTTTTCCCAAAGCATCTCAGGATCCCCTGGTCATGAGGAACACCTTCCCTTCCAGAGGTCTACCCCTGTGGTAATGCCATTCTTCCTTCTGGGCTTGGAAGACGACTGAGAATGCTCACAGTGCCTGTCTATGAGAGACAAACATCCTTTAGGGAAATGTTTATCCTTGTCAGGGACCCCCATGGGAGCTGAAGGTATGCAGCACCTCACTGGATCAGCACTTGCTATTGCCGTGAGTAATAATAAATGGCAGGGGTAGAATAATACTTCAACTTCCTCCCAACCTTGAGGCCTGTGTGTGTTGGGAGAGCAGCAGATTCCACAGGCTACTCAATTCTGCTTTCTTTGGAGCCGCTGTAAAGATGAACGGCTGGCAAAACTCAGGAGAAGCAGTGCTCATGTGTACTTATATAGGCTAAATATAAAGAATATGGACAGAACTATTTGAAATATGCTGTTCTATCGAAAGAGAATCGCTTCACAAAAGCAGATACCTTTGTGACTGCCTTTTGCTTTGAAAGGAAAACATCCAGAGGAAAAAGAAAAATGCCAAGAGCACTACAAGTTCAAAATTTAGAGCATGAAGTAGCTGGCTCTTCCACCTTCAAGTCTTTGTATAAGTCATTATGCAAGGCTGAAAAGCAGGAATGGAGACAACAGGCTCAGGCTCACTTTTTGAGATGGAAGGTATTTTTTCCAGGGTTATTCTTAAACTTGTAAGTCAAATTTCTTCTCGTCAGGACATTCCATTTGGAGTAGTGCATACATGTTTACCCCAACCATGACTGCGGAAGCAACATCATATCTCCTAGTATATTGATCTTTACAGGGGCCACGGCCCATGGCCATAGAAACTGAGGCACGTAGGTGATCTTTGTAACCTAACAGACAACATGATCGACAGCACGAGGTGATGAACTGTAATCTGGTGAGTCTGCAATCCATAGCTCTGTTTTCAGTCAGCCTGGGTAACCACAAAGTGCCTTTTGTTGTTGCCATTTGCAGAGCTGGCTGTTGGTTCAAGCTCTCACACTCTCATTAATGAAGTAGTGATGGGGAGCAGAGCACTGGTCCCAGTGGGAACACGTCCTAGGTTGGCCCATCTGCAGAATAATTCTGCTGTGTGTCATCTAGACCAAAAGCCGAGCCTGGAATATGCTACATGGCTAAGTTGCCTCACTGTGGTGGCCAGAGCAAGTGGGTAGCAGTTACAGGGAAGAAAATGGAATTGTTTTGGAAAGTTATGTCATTGAGGGCAACATCTGTGGCAACAGGCTCCTTACATGAAAGCTTTGGTGTGATGCGTACTGCAGCGAGGTGATGGTCTCAGAAAACGAAGACTTGCTAGAAATACAAATGAAATCAGACTGGCTCATGATTTGGTTTGATTGCTTCCAAACTAACCTTTCGCCTAAGTTCTTCCCAATGTAATCAACAACTGGACTTGTATGAATGTTGGGCCCTAGGTCTCATCCGGCACAAGCTGGAGTGAATCCATTTAATTCGAGGCAGCTTTGCCAATTTACATTAGATTGTGTTTATTTTTAAGCGCAGGTAATTTAGAAATATGTAAATACTTATTTCCAGCTGTATTTTTTGAATAAAGCAAATAAATCTGAAACCTACCAGAATACAGACAGCCCAATTTTTTAGTATTTTTTTAGGCCATGGGACAAGTATTGCCTATGTTGAACCATTTACCCTGTAATGCAGGAGACCCAAGGATGAAAACAGCATTGAGGTAACCATGGGGCATTTCTCAGTCTTCTTTTACCAAGAAGGGATATGCAGAAGTGCTAGGCTGGTCACTGTGCTGAACAGCAGTGACACACAAATGTCTCGCCAAGAGAGAGACTGGAGAAGAATGAAGGAGAAATTGCTCACCAAGCCTAGAATAAACTGGAGGCTTTAGCTCAGCTTTCAAAACTGGCCAGTCTCAACTTCCAGAACCCTAAACAGCCCCTCTCCAGACTGAATTTTGCAGCTTCCAGAAGATCAACCATGATTTAAAACCCGCCTGGATGTGTTCCTGTATGTCTTGGTCCAGGTGATCCTGCTGTGGCAGGGGGATTGGACTGGATGATCTTTGGAGGTCCCTTCCAGTCCCTAATGTTCTGTGATT
>JAOXOE010027836.1:0-17425 GCA_028565055.1 Phoeniculus purpureus | reverse complement strand
TGGTGAGACCCCACCTGGAGTACTGCGTCCAGTTCTGGAGCCCTTATTACAAGAAGGATGTGGAAATACTGGAGCGTTGTGCATAGGAGGGCCACGAGGGTGATCAGAGGGCTGGAGCACCTCTCCTGTGAGGACAGACTGAGAGAGTTAGGGCTGTATTTCTTCTCAAAGACAAGGCTAGGACTTGTGGTGCAATGGGGTGCCTCCTTACAGCAGGGAGCACAGAGAGAGAAGGTTACAATAGCTACTCATACTCACCTCCCATTGGCTTTTTCTACTCCACAGCAATAGTTAATGCTGTCTGATGTGTTCCTCAAGTTAAAGCACTTCTCATCAATAAAATGGGCTGCGTTTTTGTCAAAAAGATCCTGATCCAGGGCATGCTGTGCATCTCTGTTGATGCTGTGAAAGGGAAAGACTTTCCTTAATCTAACTTACCTTTAACACTGCTGTACTATATGGTTAATTGCTTTCATTAGCTTCCTACAGTGCTTCATTTCATACTTTGTTGGCATTTACAGTGGCTTGAAAATGGCTGGTGCTGTACTTCAGCTAGAGGGAACTGCTATAGCAGTCAGATCTTCTAGCATCTAGTGAGTGTCCCCCAAAGAATTCTATTTGACTCTCTGCATTTGATGATGCTTGTCATGTTGATGACAGACAACCACAGGGGTCAAAATCAGTGTCCAGTAGTTGTGTGGCACCAAGAGAAGCCTCAGAGCAAAGCAGAGCTGGCTTTCAAGGACAACATTTATGCCAGCACAGCTGTGAGAGAGGGCAGAGGAGAGATGGGTTATCAGCGAGGACAAAGTTAAATCATGCATCTCTGGAAAACCCATCTAAATATTCTTGCTCATCTCAATCACAAGGAGGGAATTATATTGCTTCATCTCTACTTTCTTACCCACAAGGAATTTCTAGAGTAACTTAACCTTCTTTGGCTCTTCCAAAAGGCGGGAAGGCTAGACAGAGTTCATGCTACCAAATATAAACTGAGTTTTTATCTGATCACATACCAAATGTATTACAGTAGTGGGATGAGCTGCAGAAATGCACCTAACCTGGCTCCTGCAAGTTCTCAGCACCATTAATGAGAGAAATAATTTACAAAATCAAATAATGACTACAAACCAATGTAGGCATTAAAATTGTTTGGATCCAATCCATAACTTACACCTTCCAATGTTCTTATATTCCTATTTCTTTTATTAGTAATAATCTTCATATGAATTTAGTCTTGTAGTCCCAAAAAATCGCTTTGAACTTCATTCCAGTGTGCTGCACAAAAACACTGGCAAAGTAAGTGATAACTTTGCTGCCCCTAACTTTGATTAATCACTTTAAAAAGTGAGCCACAGTCATCTTTCAACAGTAAGTACTGCTCCTGTGGTTTAATATTCCAACTCTATCATTGGTAAGAGCTAGGAGTCGAGGATGAGCATGTGACAGGCTCTGGGTTTGCCTTTGCTATGTTCAAGCCATATTAGATACCAGCTAACACTGAATTCAGCTTACCTCTCTTTAAAACAGGAACGAAACGCAGTCTTACCCCAACTGGTGACTGATTTTCTGTGCAAGTTTTGTCATCATCTCTTGACAGTCCTTGAATACATCAACCTCCTACAGTGGAAAACACAGCATCAGTGCTTTCATCAACCTTTGTTTTAGAAAGTTTACCCTTCTTTATTCCACATTCTAGATGTTCCCACTCTCTCACAGGTCTCACATGCACTGGGAGTCAAGAAGTGTGAGTGTTTTGGTCCCTCTCTTTCTATCATAGTTTGAGGCTGGGCTGGCCATGAGATGAACAACAGAGGCTATCTCCAAAAAAGAGGAAGAAGAAAGAGAATAATGGAAACCCCTCAGACTGGAAAAGATTTAATGACAGCAATGGTTTATCATGAAACATATACAAACCCAATGCTGAACCAAAACCCTCTGCTGGCAATTACACCCATGTCACCACTGATACAACACTGGGGATGTCCCAGGCTGGACTCAGCAGCAGACAGGAACTGGACACAGGAATCGGATTCAGGACTGCATGGATTGGGTTAGATTGCAGGGGGGAAAAAAACATAGTCTTCCTCAGACAGCAGACAAGAGCAAAGAGAGCCAAAGATGGAGTCAGAAATCAGGAGAGGCAAAGAGAAAACAGAGAAGAGTGCTGACCCCTGTGCTCTCTCAGCTCTACACCCAACACAGAACATGAGATGGAATACCCTGTTGTTCAGTTTAGGGTCACAAGTCTGGTCTGCTCCTCCCTGTGGGTGCAGCCTTGCACTTCCTGCTCCCAGCACAGCACACAAGAGTTAGCAGTGGCCTTGGTTCTCACAAGCAAAAGTCTAAGCAAGAGTCTTTCTGCATCCCAACCTCTGGTAGTAACTGCAAATATTAAGAGTCATCACCTGTAGAAGCAATGCTGTCTGCTCAAAAATGCCACTAACTGTAGAGACTGCAGTAAGTCAGAAGAGACTGAGCTGAAGAGTAAAATCACTCAACAGAATTAGTTCTGTTCTAACTCAAACCAGGGCACTTCCTCAGTGCTGCCAAGATGTATGTCTTGACTTTGCGTGACTGTTTGTATTACATCAAGCATGTTGGTAGACTGCATTGTATGGAGGAATTCTAATAAAGTCCAAGTTTGCTTGGCTTAAGTATAATGAAGATACTTGAAACACGAACCTTAATCCATTCAGCTATCCTCTAACTATTTCTATGCTTTTCCAGAACAACACAAATATTTCACAAAGAGTGGAGTAAGTTGAAAATATATCTTATTCCAGAAACAGGCTCCCTAAGAAACTATATCGTCATAGTTCTCAAAACTATCAGTTCTAGTCAAAGAAATGCAAAGCCAAGTTTTATTAATCTTAAAATAGATGAAAAAAATAATCCAAACTGACTGAAAACTATGCAAACACAGTAACTAGGGTCTTTCAATCAATGCCATAGTGTGCCAGCCTCTTTCCTTTCTTAAAAACCCTGTTTCAGCACAGCACACTCTCTTACCTAAGTACAGCTTTTTGAGTTTTGAAATAGGGGAAAAAGAGGTTTAAATTATTTGGAAGTCATTAAGACACTGCGAACTTAAAAGTCCAGGCTCTGTCTGTGTACTTGTACAGTGTATGTAAGGCTGAGACTTGGCTTTCCTGTTATTACAGATTGAGCCTTTGTTGTCCTTTATTGTCACCTTGTTCCACAGTCAGAACAGTGCTTGTGAAGATCAGGCAAACAGCCTTTATTTTCTGCTCTGAAAAAGTGGGTTTTTTCAGCTGATGAGCAGCTGATGGAATATTTAGCAGCATTTCATCCTACCCAGAATTCTCATGCCAGATTACGTGTTAAAATACTGAAGTTAATACATATCACACAATCACAGACCATTAGGGATTGGAAGCGACCTCAAAAGATCATCCAGTCCAATCCCCCCACTACAGCAGGATCACCTAGATCAAGTCACACAGGAACATGGCCAGGTGGGTTTTAAACCTGTCCAGAGAAAGAGAATACACAACGCCCCTGGGAGTCACCCTCACCGTGAAGAAGTTCCTTCTCATATTGATGTGGAACCTCCTCTGTTGCAGCTCACACCCACTGCCCCTTGCCCTATCACTGGATGACACTGAGCAGAGCCTGGCTCCATACTCCTGACAACTGTCCTCTCTTTCCATATTTATAAACATTAATGAGGTCACCCCTCAGTCTCCTCTTCTTCAAGCTAAAGAGACCCAGCTCCCTTAGCCTTTCCTCATCAGGGAGATGTTCCACTCCCTTCATCATCCTTGTGGTTCTGCACTGGACTCTGTCCAGCAATTCTGTGTCCTTCTTGAACTGAGGGGCCCAGAACCAGACACAATATTCCAGATGTGGTCTCAACAGAGCAGAGTAGAAGGGGAGGAAACCTCTCTTGATCTACTAACCATGCCCCTTCTGATCCACCCCAGGATGCCACTGGCCACAAGGACACATTGCTGGCTCCTGGTCATCCTGCTGGCCACCAAGACCCCCAGGTTCCTTTCTCCTATGCTGCTCGCCAACAGGTCAGTCCCCAACCTATATCAGTACCTGGGGTTGTTCTTGCCCAGATGCAAGATTCTACACTTGCCCTTGTTATATCTCATTCAATTTCTCCCTGCCCAGCTCTCCAGCCTGTCCAGGTCACACTGGATGGCAGCACACTCCTTTATTTGTCATTAAAACTCAAAGTCTTTGGGTTGCAGGTGGTAGGCTCTGAACAAGCATCTTGGTTATCCAGGTGCTCTGCACATCCTTCTGCACCCAGAAAAGTGCTGGAAGCAATGTCATTGCCCTTTCGCAGTCATAATGTCAAACTGCTCTTTCTCAGTATTTTTGTTATCATACACACCCTTCTTTCACATATGTTAGCTAAATTTATTTTGTTTTCTTTTTTATTTAATAGATTTAACAACCACTACTATCCATCTCATTTTCTATAGTCAGTAACACCATGTATATATGTCAAGGCAGTAAATCAGCATTTTCTACGGTAAGCCCTAGACCATGTCCCAGAAGACAATCTTGAGAAATGTTCTACTTTGTTTAATAGGATCAGGAAAAATAGAACTGGATCTCACAAGGATGCTAGACTGTTCCTTTTGCTCCAGAAGAATGAGAACAAGAACTATCCCCCATACGTATCATTTTACCACATTTCTTTCTCTTTTATCCTCCTAAAAAAAAAAAGTCTTTAAAAAATTGCCATATTTTTACCCTGATAAACATTTAGTTGGATATCAGTAACTTCCACTGGTAAGTCTGATCTTACCTTTATGAGGTTCTTTTCCACATAATCAACAGTGGTACAAGCATTCTAGGGCTATCTACAGGCAAAAGAAAGAACATTTCCAATAGGGTCAGTAAATCCTTGCGCACATTGCTGGGAACCCTTGAGCAGATGTGCCAAGTAGCGGCCATGTATGGAGGGTGAACAGAATAGGAGGTGGTTTCATTGTGCTCAACTGGTAAAATTTAGTGGCTCATTCCTACTTATCCATCAATAAATACTCCCAAGGATTAGCTGCCGCCATAGCTGCCATTTGGTTAGCTGATTATTAATGTACAGCACAGCCCACATCTCAACGTGCCCATGATTTGATGTGAATTTTGTGGATTAAGACGCCTGGGGTGTTTATGAGACAACTTTGAGTCTCATTTTCACATGTTTGGGGTTTTTGCTAGCATCATTCCTTGCCACTTAGAGCACTATGGCTTTTCCTGTTGCAGTTTATTTGCCTTTAATGTTCCGGAGCACTTCCAAATGTAACACATATGATATGCTATCCTAAGTGAAAATATTATTCTCAGCCAGCAACAGCTGAAAATTCAGAGCTAGATATGGATCTTGGGATATTGCAGTTTACTGGATTATCTTCTGCTCTCCTGTAATGTACTGAGCTAACTGGCCACTGTGGGATCCCTCAGACTCAGATTCCTGAAGCCTCAAGCAAGAAAGAAGGAAAAGAGGGCACACAAATGTGTTGCTAAATTCCTTTTGACTTCTGTATATAAAGCCCACAGTAGCCAGGCTTCCTTCTTACTGAGGGAAATGTTTCACCAAGATCTGTCTGGTAACAGCCAAGATCATACCAGTATTCAACAAAAGACCTTTTCTTTACCCACTCCACAGCACAGTCATGTACACACAGTAGTTAGGTCAAACCCATCTTCAGTGGTGTTTGCATCTCATCTGCAGCACATTCAAGCCGCTTCTTTGCCGTTTCCAAGGCTTGGGTCTCTTTTAGCAGACACTCCAACTCATAGCTGAGCTCAGATCTCCAGAAATCTATGCTGGAGATCCTCTCTCCTAGGTTTCTTCTACTCTCTTCTTGCATCTGATAAGTCAGTTGATCCTTGTCCTGAATCAGTCGCATTGAATTGGTGTTCAGTCTGTCAGCACTGGACCTAGAGGCTTCAGAGTCCTTTAACTGAACCATGTTCGCATGGTGCCAGTCACGAATGCTGTAGCGGGCACGTAGGCTAGAGCATAACTCAGGCAGAAGTGTGGGCAGCTGACCAGTGAGATTAAATTGCTTATTGGAGCTAGAGGAGATGGAAACCACTTTGTGAAGTGAACTGGGCCTCCAGGAGCTGAGGGAGCGGCAGCCTGGTAAGTAGTAGGACTGACAGGTGTCCTTGGTGGTGGTAGCAGAAGTTAAATCCGGGAACAGGTAGCTCTTGTTTGTGCCACAATAACTGGCTGTCTGTGTGGTGCCCAGAAACTCCATCGTGGATAGAGCTCAAGCAGCCACCCTGGGGCTGTCTGGCATCTGCAACACCCAAGCAGCACCAGGGCCTCTGCCACCCTTCCTGGAGCTGGATAGTCCCGTTATGTCATAACGGAGATGTCATGGAGTTCCAAGGGCTGTTCCATCTTGCCAGCGCCTAAGTCTTGGCTCCTGGGAGTGCTCAGCTCATACCTCCCATCCCAGGGCATTGGTTTACCCCCCAAGAAAAGCAGTGCTTTCCCCTGCAGAGCAGTGCTGAGTGTGTTGGACCTGGAGGCATAGACATGACATCAGACTCCCTGTTTACATTGCAGAGGGGTTCGCTAAAGGCTTGCTCTGCATGGGTCTGTAGGTTCATCTTTGGTGATCTTGCCTTGAGTGAAGGGAAGTAGAAGTTTTACTTCTGAGTGTGTCACATGTATCAGTTAGTGGTTGCAGGGAAATACAGTAGTGGAGACAACCCTTCTGAACCAAGACACGGACTGTGTGAGGCATCTCCTACAACTCTAGTGATCTCTGCAAGTGCTTTAATGCAAAAGGACAGAAAAAACTGTAATTCATGGGCTTTGCCCTTCCCTTCAACTGTATTCATCTTCCACAAGATGATGGAAGTACATCATCTTGTGGAAGTACAGCAAATGGAAGAGATTTTTCCTCCAATGATGACTTTTCCCTAATTTAACATGTTGAGTAACTTCTCAGGTAACCTTTCTAATCTATCCTTTCAACTTTCTGCCCTGTCTAGAAAAAAAACCCAAAACAACAACACTACTTCCGAAATGTAGTGCTCTAAAGTTCCACTGTGATCCAACTTCAACGCCAAGACTTCTGAACACAAATAAATGAAGATTTGTAATTGGCCACTGTACTCACTGTCCTAAGAATCCTTACATGAGCACGGATTTCTTCCAGGCTGAACTCAAGACAATTGCACTAGTTTCGTCTTCTCCATATGACAGAAACAGCTAGTTGACCACTTTTTTCAACCTCGGGAAATAAATTCTCTATTTGTCAATAAATGCATGACACCACAGTCAGCAGGACATTAAACCCCAGCTAAAACAAATAGAGGCGATTTTAAATTAATGGCCATCGTATGTCAAACTCACTTCTCCGTTATGTTTAAAATATACGGAGATGTAAACGCTAACCATAGGGAGGTGATGTATAAGCAGACAGGGTGGTGACGAGGCACATAAACAGGGTAAGACTGATACTGCAAACGCTGACACACACAGAAACTTACCCTTGCAATAACTGATGGAAGTAATTCTCAGCAATTGCCCACAAAGATGAAGTTATTCCTGAACAGGAGAGATGGCAAGAGTACTGGCAGAGTTCATCACTGAGTTCAGCCCAATTCAAACACTGTAAAGCCTGATTTTGCCCAGCTACCCTTGCACAAAGAGCTCCTGCTGGCTTGGAGGAAGAGGTACGCTGAGGAAGAGAAGAGTTACCTCTTGGTGCTTTTTGTGGGGAACGCTCTGTATAAACTGAGGAACAGGAAATAATCTGTTGGCTCCAAAAGAAAAATATTTGAACACGTACCTCAGTTTTAAATGTGCTGACATCAGCAAATCTAATCCATATGTTTGAAAGGGAGCAGAGGCCTGAAGCGCTGTACTGAGCTGTGGCCTAAAACCCTGCCAAATTCTTCACAGGGAAGGCACAGGATGAATGTCCCAGATACACCTTACCGGCCAGTTCCTCACACCTCAGAAACCCACATTTACTCAAACATTTCGATCTACTTCCACATAACACTTTTTTCATCAGTTTCCCCCAGAAGATCGTTAGAGAGCAGTAAGTACAGAAGTTGTGCAGGTACCCAGTGACGTGGAGCATTTACTGAGGTAAACACTCTCAAAATGGAAAACTGAAAAGAGCTTATTTATTTGTAACCAAAAAGCAAAGGCCAAACTCCCCCAAAACCTTTGGGAGTTCTTGGTATGTGGATAGATTTTCAGAAACCTTTGTGGTGGTCTGTTTTATTTCCCCTCGATTGTTCTTTCTAAACAGCTTGCAGTTGTTGAAGTGGAGAGTGGTCATAAAAAGACAACTTTGTAGTGTTTGCCTCTCAAACAGATTCGACGCCAGGATGTGCTGGTACCTTTCCAACTACTAACAATTATTACTCTTTTCTATATATTCTATTTCCAAGATGAAACCACCTGAAAGAGTTACCTCAACACTAGCGTGTTAAAACAATCAGTTTTGAGGAACAATCAGTTAGAAATGAGAATACTTGAGATTCCTGACTGTGCTCAGATGAGAAAAATACCCTTCTCACAACACCGCCGATGGAAGCAATAGGTGTCTTTGTAGGTAGGAAATGTGCTGGTTCGGTCACAGTTCCTCCACAACCACCACCCTGAGTTGCCTTTCTCTCAGGCTTAACATCAGCAGTTTTTAAACCAGAATCCATGGGCCCTGCTTCAGCTATACCTCAGCTTCCTTCTCAGAGGAAGTAACCACAACACGAGGGCCTGCTTTTCTTTTCTGAGCTCACACCTCTTATAAGTGAGGAGATAAATGGCAAACTTCTTCAAGGGACATCAGTGTGTTGTGTGGCATTTCTGCAAACCAAAGTGTTTTCACTATTTAATGCTTATTTGGAACACCGAAGCTTTACTCACCTAACAGTCATTGAGACGGCTGCAACTGTACTGCAGTGGTTGGGACTCTGCAGCGTTTTCATCACAGCAGTGTGGTGAGAGCTATACACACAGATGATAGGAGAATGAAGGGAAGGTGAAAACATTTCATAGAATCATAGAATCATTACGGATTGGAAGGGACCTCGAAAGATCATCTAGTCCAATCCGCCTGCAACAGCAGGATCACCTAAACCAAGTCACACAGGAACCTGTCCTTTGCCAAAACTCTGGGAAAAACATTTTCCTCCTCTAATGACTAAATACGGTTCCATGATTTTCTGTTCATATCAGTACATATAGTACATATAGTACATAGTACATTAGTACATATAGTACTATGATTCTACGATTCTATGATTTCATATTAGCATTAGTACATTTGGAAGCATTTGGAGGTGTCTTTCGCTGAGCATTGGGGAACTCCTGCTGGGGATTCTCAGCTGGTCTCTGAGGCGATTCGGGTTGACAGTTGCAGTTCACACGCGGCTCGTAGTCAGGCCTGCTGTTGGTTGCGCTGAGGTGATGAGCTGTGTCGACCGGGTAACCAGCGGCGTGTGCGGTCTGCATTGGATGCTCAGGCTGCGATGTGAGGGATGGGAAGGGGGACACAGGTCTGTGCTCAGGAACGGCCGTGGGAGAGGCAGAAGGGAGCAGTGACTGAGATGAGGTGGCCACTGGTCTTGTCCAGGTTATGTCACGGGGTGGCGAGTACTTTCTGGGCTCGGAAACTGTCTTCATTAATAACAGTGCATTGATAATTTCATTAATATTCACATACAAATCGAGCTGCCGCCTGGTTGCTCAGAAGCTGATTGTCCAAGTTAAGGTAGAACAATCTTCCATTTACCCGGCACATTAACAGAAATGGGTCTGTTCAGAGCCACCGCCCGCAGTGCAGCAAGGGGGTGATTTTACCGGGACGTGGTAACTGACCCGATAAAAGCAGACCCGCGCTGTAACGGAAGCGGCTCAATCGCTGGAGCGCGGCTCCTCCCTGCGGCGGTCCTGGGAGCCGCCGGCCAGGCCGAGCTCGGCAGAGCCCTGCGATTCCCCGCTCCCAGGAGGAAGCTCCCTCTGGCCCGGGCGGAGCCGCCCTCGCCCGGCGAATCGATAGCCGACCCTGCCCCGCCCCCAGCACCCGGCCCGGCCCAGCGCCCCCTGTCGGCGGGAGGGAGCGGCCGGTGCAGGCTCAGCCCGTAGCGCCGCCTCTCCCGGCTCGCCGGAGGTGACGCAGCGGTGGGGCCATGGCCGAGGCGGCGGGTGGGCCGCAGGGTGAGGGAGCAGCGCGGTGAGGGAGGGGGCAGCGGGGCAGCAGCTGTCGGTCTCGCTCCATCTCTCGGTGTTCGTTGCAGAGTGCCCGGGGACCAGCAGCGCCCAGGCGGGCAGGGCCGCCGCTTGCCAGGGATGCCCCAACCAGAGGCTCTGCAGTACCGGCGCCGCGGGCCCGGACCCGGGTGAGACAGGACCCGACACTGAGGGCCGGGCCGGGGGCTCTGTGCGAGGGCTCTGTGCGGGTTCTGAGCGCGGCCGTGTTCCCCCGCAGCGGAGGCGGCGGAGCTGCGGTCGCGGCTGCGCGGGGTGAAACACGTGGTGCTGGTGCTCTCCGGGAAGGGCGGTGTCGGCAAGAGCACCTTCAGCGCCTGCCTAGCCCACGGGCTGGCGGCGGACGAGGCCAAGCAGGTGAGCAGCGGGGTCCGCTGGGATGGGCAGAGGCCCCGGGATCCCCGAGCAGCGATGTGACCGCGATGAGAGCTTCCCCTGAACCTGCTGCGTGTGCCAAGAGCGCCACAGTGCTTCGCTGCGGGCTCTGGGCATCAGACAGCCTCCATCGCCCGTGTCCAGTGGGGTGGGCCCATTTGTTTGCTTTCCAGGTTGCTCTACTGGACATCGATATCTGTGGGCCGTCAATCCCTAAAATGATGGGTCTAGAAGGAGAGCAGGTAAGTGCTCTAACATGGTGCCTAAATGATTTCTGCTCAATTCTTCATTAACATGTTAGGGTTTTGTAGACAGAGCTTCTAAAGGGACTTGTTGTTGGGCAAATGTCTGTAGCAATGGGTAGGGAAATAAAACTGAGGCAGAGAATGCTGTGTAAATTCCTTTGTAAGCAAGCTGTCTGCTTTCAGGATGACCAGTTGTGCAAACCCAAGTTTTACTGTGTATCAGACACATATTCATGACTACTTGAAATTTTACATTTGCATAATACTCTGTATCAGCCCTAGAAGATTGCATTTAAATATGTATACAGTCATGGGAAAATACCTTACAAAAAGTTGGAGCAGTTATTTACCTTTTCTTGGAGGTCTGGCTGTTTTGCAGATTGTAGCTTGGCTGCTGCAGTGAAGCAGTATTGTTGCCATAGGCAGGGTGTCTCAGTTGTGACTGACATTCATGTTTAATGTACTGTCAGTGGTTATTTCTAATGTAACTTCATGTGTCACTGTGATTTTTTCAGGTTCATCAGAGTGGTTCTGGATGGTCTCCGGTGGTAAGTTGGTACTGGGTGTCTGCAGAAAGCTTGATTGGGTTGGGCACTGTCTTCTAAGGTGAAAAATGAGAGAGTAGGAGGGCTTCTGTTAATTCTTTTTCTAACAACATAAATATCCAGTTTCTAGAAAAATAGAGCTGTGTTTGTATAGGCTGTATGGGCTCTATGGATCAGATTATTGTTTCTTTTGTTAATCATAATGCTATATTTCTAAGGTAGCTTTGTTAAGTACCTCAGTTGTTTACTGGTCTTCCTACTGTACCATGGGTACTAAATACAGGTTATTTGGTTTGGTTCTTTCAGGCTGCCATAGAGCTGTACAGGATGTCACCTTTTCAGTGACAGACTCCTCAGAATGCAGGGGAACTTTTCAGGAGCATTGGTTGTGTAACCTGCTGTGTGTTATGCTGTTGAAAAGGCAGTTTGATGCTGAAAGCTGCTTTTATCCTTATTCTATCTCCAGTGGTTCCATAAACTACTGTAATCTTACAACAGCTGGATTTGTTTTCCATGTACGAATGTAGTTAGTGCACGCTGCACAAAACCTGCAGCTTTTAATGCCTTTGGATAAAAAGTTCTTTGCCTTTATTTTCTTAGTCTTCCCCGCTCCTCCCCAACTGCTTTGGTTTCTCTATTTTGTGTTCACTGAGTCTCTCTACTTCTCTTTTAGTATGTGGAAGAAAACTTAGGTGTCATGTCAGTGGGGTTCTTGCTTAGTAGTCCTGATGATGCTGTCATCTGGAGAGGACCAAAAAAAAATGGTATGATGAAGTGTTTTCAACAGCAGCTCATGTATGTGAAAGTTTTAATATCGTGAGCTTGTTTAATGAGCAACATAGCATAGCATGGCAAGCAGTAGGAAAAGACAACTGAATGGTTACTTGTTTCCTTTAGTTGAACATGTTCGTTTGATAATGTTAGAAAGTCAAATCATGTATTTTGTAAAACATTTTTAAAGCCTTGGCAAAACAGGCCTGTGTGTACTGCAGTTGATAAGGCAGAGAAGTTTGCATACCAAGCCCATAAAGGCCAAAGGAGACCCTAAAATTTGAAACATAGGGAGCTATTTTTTTCTCTTCTACATTCTTACTCTTTCTTTTAGGGTTGATCAAACAGTTTCTTCGTGACGTGGACTGGGGGGAACTCGACTACCTGGTTGTAGACACACCTCCGGGAACATCAGATGAGCACCTCGCTCTTGTGCAGTATCTCAGTGCAGCACACGTAGACGGTGCTATTATAATCACCACCCCTCAGGTGTGAGAGCTGAACTTGTACTGATTGAAGTGTTATGGCAGCTAAAGCCAGGCCTTGAGTTAGAGTCTCTGTTTAACTTCAGAGAAATTATGATACTGAACCAAAGGGAGTTGACCTTTTTGTTCTGTGCCCACAGCTGGCTGGTTCATGAGGTAGCTGGGTGTCTCATTGAGCAGGGGATCTGAGCGGGTCAGTAAACTACTGAGTACTCCACAGTCAAAAGCTGCCGTGGTTTGCACAGTGAAGAGAAATGCAGTATTTCACTTCTCTGTAGAGGTTAGGTACCAGGTCATTGCGAATCCATAAAGTTCAGAAGTAGTCAGGTCAGTTCAGTATTTAAGTGATAAAGTGTGTGCACTTTTTGACACCACATAAAGGAGTCTGCTGTCTCCTGTAAACAACTTTGTGACCTGAATTTTTAAAAGGAAAATCAGTCTCTGGAGAGATGAAACTCAAAATATGTCCAATTCAGACACAGGCTTTAATGCTTGGAAAAGAACGAGAAATCAAACTAACAAAAGACATGTATTTCCACAACAGCTGAAAGAATAAAACTTGAGTGGAGATGGAAGGGAAGGAAAGGAACAAGGGAACTGAATGAGATGAAACATAGATGTGAGAAGTCTGAGGGGTGACAAGCGCTAACAAGTGTAAGCCTGGTGGCCCATGTGTTTGCCTGCTTACTGAGAACACCAGGAGTCTTCATGTACACTGAACACATGGAAATGTTAAATTTAAAGAGATTAATAAAGGAGATAAACAAAAATATGGCTGAATACTAGAGTTGAGTCAGATTTCAAAACAGAACAATCTCAGTCAGCTAGAACTGCTGTTCTCTTGTTACTCATAGAATTGTTGCTAGAGCACATAACACAGGTTTATGTGGTTTGAAATGTGAAGAGAGTGGTACTGTCTTTAAGTTACAGCCTTAGAGCTACTTTAATGGGTTTGGCATCGAAGTAATACATTGAAAATAGCAGCATTTCCTATTACTTGTAGGAAGTATCACTGCAGGATGTGCGGAAAGAGATCAACTTCTGCCGTAAAGTGAAGCTGCCGATCATAGGTGTCGTAGAGAATATGAGTGGCTTTGTATGTCCAAAGTGCCAGGTGAGGCCATCTGTGTATGACATCATGTATGAAGCATGCTCCACAAATACCTTATTCTCAGCTTTTAACTGTTAGCTGCTTCTTTTAAGAACTGCAGCTTTTAACTCTAACTTTCATGTTCTCCCAGAATGAATCTCAAATCTTTCCTCCAACTACTGGAGGTGCAGAGAAGATGTGCCAGAACTTGAATGTTTCCTTCCTGGGTAAAGTGCCTCTAGATCCTCAGATAGGTAAAGATACTGTATTGCTCTACATTCAAAACAAGTTTTTCCTCCTATAGTCACGTTGCTACTGAAAAACCCAGACTTGGGCACTGAAATTAAACACTTTGTCTCTTACATAAATATCTGCTTTTAGCTAGAGCAGCAATTTGAATCCAGTTACTGGAACTGCAACACATCATGGTGTGCAGAGAGGAAGGTGCTAGGATAATAATCACCTGAATAAAATCATAACCACTATGATGAGTAATGTTTTGTAGATATAAAGCATTACAACCAGTGTTCAAGCTTCACTGTTACTGACACAGAATCACAGAATGTTAGGGATTAGAAGGGACCTCGAAAGATCATTCAGTCCAATCCCTCCACCACAGCAACATCCCTTAGATCAAGTCACACAGGAAAATGTCTAGGCGAGTTTTAAACATCTCCAGAGACAGAGGCTTCACAACCCCCCTGAGCAGCCAGTTCAAAGACTCTTGTCACCCTCACTGTGAAGAAGTTCCTTTCATATTGATGTGGAGCTTCCTGTTCCAGCTTACACCCACTGCCCCTTGTCAGCAGAGCCTGGCTCCATCCTGACACCTGCCCTTCACATATTTCTAAACATTAATGAGGTCACCCCTCAGTTCTCCTTTTTTCCAAGCTCAAGAGACCCAGGTCTCTCAGCCTTTCCTCATCAGGGAGATGTTCCACTCCCTTCATCATCTTCATAGCTCTGCGCTGGACTCTCAAGCAGTTTTGTGTCCTTCGAGAACTGAGCGGCCCAGAACCGGACACAAGATTCCAGATTTGGTCTCACCAGGGCATTCTTCCAACCAAGAATGTCTACTAGAGACAGAAGAAGCTCTGAGTGGCTCAGATTTCCCTGGCACACACTTCTGTAGGTGCTGCTGCACAGCATCCACCTCCACAGACTCCCAGGTCACCATGACATTTGCCCAGCACATTCACATCTCTCTCTCTCCTCTTCAATACAGGTCAAAAGATTTGTCTAATAACCAGCAACAGAATTACTCCCTTGGGGACTAAAATGATTTGGTAGAGCTGTGTCAGATGATCTCATGCTTTAATTTCCACTTGGAAGCACCTCAGGCTCTGCCACCATTATCACTTGTAAAAACCACCCCATGTCTGTAGTCCCGTAAGTAGTTTGCCAATGGAAGTGAATTATTCCCCATTAGATTATTGGGTTGTTTTGGAGTTTGGCTGGGGTGTTTTGGGGGGGTGTAGGGGTGTTATTTGTGTTTTGATTGTTTTTCAAAGAGATGCAACCACTGGCTTCTCACACATCAGAAATAAATCCAGGCAGGAATAATATTCAAGAAGTTTTGCATGGATTGAAACAAGAAAGAAGATCCCAGAACAGCCCTCTTTTGTCTCTCCAGAGCCCACTGTCTCATTCTTCTGGAATTTTCCTCAACAAAATTACCAAGGACAATAAATAAATATGAATTGCCATCCCCTTCCCTTTCAAGTAACTCTGCAGCAGCTTAACTTAACAGCAACTGCTGCCTCATAGTCCTTACCCACTGCCTCTTGGATGAGTTCTGCTGCTGAAGGAGCTCTTTTTGGCTGCAGAAACGAGTGGCCAGAAGCCTGGAATTTGAGGAAGGGTCTTCACCCTGAAGTGGCAAGGAAGGAGCTGAGCTTTATGGAGTGGAACAGAGCTGAGACAAACACTCAGAGGAGCTCAAACCCTGGAAAAGACTCGGGAAGGTTCTGCAAGATAAGGAAGACACAGTTTAGAAGCCTCAGAGAAGATTGTAATGGTATGAAACTACTCATTTGTGTTTAACTCAATACACAGTGGCAACTATCTGGACTTTCAGAGAAAAAAAAACCTACTTGAGCATCATAGGATATTTTTTTGAACAGATAAAAGGGCACAGGAACCATTTCATATTAAACTAGGAGATAAAGCCACATATCTACTGCAGCCATGCCTGCAGAGGTCAGACATATGGGCTCTCTCTGGAGGAACACAAAGCCATCAGTGCTTAAGTCATCAGCAAGGGACCCTAAACCTCAAGACTTAGGTCTTACAGCAAAGAGCCCATGACCACAGGCTGCTCTGAGAGTCCAGCTGACCTATGGCTTTGCTGTGGGATGGGCACTTCTCATCCTCACTGGGTGGTGGCAAGTTTATTCTCTTTTGGGGAACTCCAAAGTAAAGGTCAGAGGGACTTCACCACACCCACAGGACAAACCTGTGGAAGGATAATCAGTCAGCAGATAATCTCTTGTAAGGTATCAGACCTAATATTCCACTATTTGTCAAGAACAGCTGCCTCAGCCAACCAAGCAGGGCTGCCAGGTCAGGCTGTGCCCACAGCCTGCCCAGCACATGGTTTTTCATTTCAGATGGATTTAAGAGTCTTACTGCTTCCAGCTTTTCATTCACAGGCCTTTCTGACCCTCTGAGCAGGCCAAGTTCCTACTCACATCAAACAGACCCTGGTTAGAAATCAGCCTTAAGGACCTCCTCTTTGAGACTTGTATCGGTCATTTCCACCAACACCAAACCTCTGTCTAAAACAGCCCTCTGTAGGGCTTTTCCTGCACGTGCTGGGTCTCCAGTTCTCTGTCTCTGCCAGAGCAGGGAGAAACAGTGGAAAATGTCACACTCCAGTGGATCTGAATGGCACCGTTCGGGTTAATGACTGCAAACGTGATCCTCAGAGCACGTTCTCCAGGGGCATCCACAACCTTTGAGCACTGCAGGACCTCCTGCCAACCACTGTTGAACCCTACACTTATTAGATAGAAAACCCAAACCCGAAGCTATAACCATAGCTTGAAATGCTCTTTATTAACTAAACCTAGTTATAAGCCTTGGCCTGTGATGAGGGGTTCGTACAAAACCAGAGGAGTGCCCCACTGAATCATCAGCTGAAGGAACTGCAGGCCCATGACTGATGGGGAATGCCAAGATTGCCACTTCTAATTAAAGATGAAGTTGAGACTCCTTTAAAAATTGACCTCAAATTAGTTTTGAATCCAAAAGCAAAATCTGAGTTGACTGAAAGGTCAGCAAACCCTGGGAGATAATTACTGCTTGATGTTCCAGGAGAGCCCGGCTCTGACACTAAAAAAAAGACCCGCTGGAAGCCTTTGATGAAAGGCAACAGAAAAGTTTCTTTCTTCCCAACCCCATCATGGAAACAGAACCATAGAATTATTGAGGCTGTAAAAGCCCTCTGAGCTCATCCAGCCCAGCCCAGGACCTAACATCACCACAGCGGCTAGACCAGGGCACTAAGGGCCACATCCACTCTGTCCTTAAGCACCTCCAGAGATGGGGACTCCACCACTGCCCTGGGCAGTCCAGTCCAGGGTCTGATCATCCTTTCCATGAGGAAGTGCTTCCTAACATCCAACCCAACCCTCCCCTGGCAGCTTCAGGCCCTGCCCTCTTGTCCTGGCACTGGTTGCCTGGGA
>JAOXOE010027835.1:0-17433 GCA_028565055.1 Phoeniculus purpureus | reverse complement strand
GTCAGGGGAGGTTTAGATTGGATGTTAGAAAGAAGTTCTTTACTGAGAGGGTGGTTAGATACTGGAATGGATTGCCCTTGGAGGTGGTGGTGTCACCATCCCTGGAGGTGTTTGAGGAATGAGTGGACGCGGGGCTTAGGGATCTGGTCTAGCAGTTAGACACTAGGATAAAGGTTGGACTCGATGACCCTGGAGGTCCTTTCCAGCCATGGTGATTCTGTGATATGTTTTGTATTTTGCTTTTGTATTAAAATGAATAAAACCAAAGGTGGTGGTTATTAGTAACCATGCTGTAACTTTTCATATTATTTGTGGCAGACAAAATATTTTCCTTTCATTGCCATTTAAAAAATTATTTACAAACATAATATCTCACATGTTCTACGTGGAATTAGAAATAGGTAGCATTCATTAATTTTTTTATGCAGAGAAGCAAAACCATTAGAAAGATGTGCTGATCAGGCTTGTTAGTTTTTACCTGAACAATATTGCCCTTTTAGCGTACTGCGTAGTATCTACTTGTAGGAGATCAGAGAACAGAATGAGTATTTTTATAAGAAGCTGGGTCTTTCATTGCAGACACCTTCCAGAAGGTTTAGGGGAAGCTCTGATGAAAGTTTTGTGTCCTCATCAAACTGTAAAAATAAGGCCACTTAATGAGATACCTGAAGGGACTATGTATGCATCCAACTGCAGTAAAATTTAGAGGTACCTGTGCTGCATTTTAAATACTGAAGGTAGAGCCCCTTGCCTTGAGTAATTTATCAATCATTTCAGCTTTCACATTTTTCAGACAACTCTAGGTGAATAGAATTTTCAATGCAGATATCCTCAGGGATCCTAAACTTCAAGTTACATTGAGAAGCAATCTTCTGGGATTGTTTTATCTGGTACTTTAAGTTTGTATTTCTTCTTGTCACAGGGAGCCTTGTCTAGTTGGTCTTGAAGAATTTAAAAAGGATCTTAGGAGACTGAGATAGATAAAATGGAACACTAAAAGACTTTGTCATTTCTGCAGCTGAGGAAACTTGGGGATGCTCAAGTATTGGGGAGAATAACCTCGGGTTTAGCTGAAGAAAGCAGAAGGACTTGAGAATCCTTAAACCTTGGGCATGAAAGACAGAGTTTGGAGTTTGGGTTATTGGTTTGAAAGCATGTCTCCTGTACCGAGTGATGCAGGTCAGGTGCTGAGGAATCAGGCTTGCCCGATGAGTGTTGAGCTGGAGAAGCTACGCTGAAGAATTGAAGAACTCACCAGTCTGTGAAACAGCATTGGTGCCGCTATTTCACAGGCAGGGGTGACGCATGAATAATAGAGAGGGTGGTGGTACTCATATCTACTTGACTGACATGCTCTTTTCCCCCAGATCTCTGATGTGGAAAAACACCCAAGGACCAATACAATAGTGATCTCCCATTGCATTTTTCTCAGAATGTGTAATGACGTTTGTGACACATTTTCTGGTTTGAGTGCAGTAACTTGCTTAACATCTCCTTCTTTTCTGTATACAGTTATAGAGTTAATAAACCCTGTTCTATTTTCCCTAAGCTATCCATTGTCTGGGAGATTTATCCGAGATCTCATTGAGACCTAACTGCTTTGTTTTCTTTTCCTTTATGTTTAATTGTGTTCTTGAACCCACCACAGAGGCGTATTTCTACAAGCAGCAAATTAATTTGCTGAGATCAGCATATTAGTAGCAGAAAATTAAAATGAGCGTGCAATTGTCACTGTCAGCATCTGATACAGAACAATACACTAGAAACTATTGAATCTTACTGGTTTTTTCTGCAACAGAAAAGGCATGATGATGATGACTTTTTTTAACAATTCCATTTCAACCCTGTTGTAGTCTGTTTTTTAAATAATTATGTGCCTGTAAAAAATGCCCTTTCTGCAGTGTTTTTCTCAGATTCTTGGTTTTAAATTTGTCTGATAGCTCTCACTGAGTATTCACCCTTCACAACTTTTACAAGATTAGGGTTGTTTTTTTTTTCACAGAGTCAAATCTGAAACTTGCCATGTCAGTTGCAGCCTAATAGAAATGTTTTCTATCTTGTTTTTCTTGGCAAATGAAAATATCATTGTAATGATGTAAGGCTCAGCAATGACCTAGCACCAAAAGCTACTAGTATGCTTCATATAGTGCTTGCATCCATATACTCCACATGAAGGTGAGACTGCATTGTTCACAGTGTGTGTGTGTGGATTGCAAATGGTTCTCAAGAAGCTGTAGAAGTCATTAGACATGCCACTGCATGCTTGTCAGCTATTCAAAAGGTCTGTTTCATTAGCAGTGGAAACTGGCAGCGGATGTTCACCGTGAGAGTGGTGAGAGCCTGGAATGGGTTGCCCAGGGAGGTGGTTGAGGCCCCGTCCCTGGAGGTGTTTAAGGCCAGGCTGGATGAGGCTCTGGCCAGCCTTATATAGGGTGGGATGTTCCTTCCCATGGCAGGGGGATTGGACTAGATGATCTTTCAAGGTCCCTTCCAGTCCCTAGTGATTCTATGTTAGAGAAGGGGTATGGCCTGTCAGCCAGTTCTCCCCCACCACCACACAGACCACTTGTCTAAGTTGTAACGTGTCAGTTTCTCAAAGAAGAGGCTGTGGGGGATTGTCAAAAGCCTTGGTGAAGCCCAGATAGACAATGTCCACCACTCACTTTGCATTAGCTGAGCAGGTTACTTTGTCATGAAAGGTGATCAAATTCATCAGGACAATTTGTCCCTGGTAAGTCCATGTTGGCTTTTACAAATCACATGCTTCAGTTAACTTACTTTTTTAGTCCCCAAGAGGATTTGCTCCATGTATGGAGCACATAGATATGTGGGGTTTGATGGAGGATTCTTTTGTCCATTCTCCAGTGCAACTCACCCAGTCAGCTCACACTCCACCTATGAAAATACTCTCTAAACCTTTAGCACTTACGTACTTTCATGCCAGTTGTGCATATCACATCTACAAGATGAGTAATTGACAGAAACATTGACTTCCTCTTTAGGAAAAGCAATAAAAACGTGAGCAGTTTATTATTGCCATAATGGCTTGAACTGTTGGTGTAATTCCAAAATCATTGCCCATTCAGAAAGTCATTCAGCCATTGAGCCTGCAGTTAGAACACAATGTCCAATGTCTGCTTAAGGCTGGCAACACTGGGGCTTAAGGCAGTGTTGCCTTAAGGCAGGGACTGCATAAGGTAAGTTGGTTCTGGGTCAGAAATCTTATTTTAGATTCTCTAAGCCCCTGAGTGTTTGCTGTCTACCTCAGGAAATGCACAAAGTTCAGAGGCAACTAAGCTTCCATTTGCAAGTTCAGATGCTTGAAGATGCACCTCTGGTAAAGTCTCATTAATTGTATTTTAACAAATTACATTTCTGTGCTAATTGGAGCTAGAATATGCATCTCCTACCTTTCAGCTATTTTTTCCTAACAAAGGCTTTAATGGGCTCATCGTCATCATGTGTTGCAAGCAGCTGGAAGCTGGTTCTGCTCCAGTTCTAATTTGTCCAAAAGATACAAGACTTGAATTAAGTGTCATGTTAAACTTAAGCTCTACTGAAAGAAAACACGTTGTAACTCAGGCTTAGCTCCATGCTAACATGATTGCATGACTCAGGGCACGTGTTGCGTCTTAGATATCTATAATCCTGATAACCTCCAGCGTCTCTGAGCAGCAGCCTGAATTGTTTCATACACAAGGAAATAGACTGAACAAGAAAGACTAGCTAAGCTCTGTCTTTCTATGCAAACTTTCTTTCCTTCATTTTTAAAGTTCATATTATATAAATGGGGAAACAAACTTACTTGCAATAGGTAAAATAACATGCAATAATAAAACAGAAAATGAAGAAAAAAGAGTATGTCTGTAAAACAACCATATAAAACTTGGTTGGAAAATTATTTCAGTGAAAATGTTGTATAGGCGCTCCGTATTTTATTTCTGTTGAAGATTCCAGACCAGAAGTATTCAGTTAATAAGTGAAAGCAGGAATTTTATAACAACCTACACAGCATGTCTACTGATTTAACACAAAATTCAAGCTGTATTCATTCCACTTCCTCCATCATTGCTAATATGAGCAGTCTGGAGCCAGAATTTCATTTGTATCTCTGTAGATGCATTTTGCAAATGTAACATCTTTATTTCCCTCAGTTATTTTGGCTTTAAGATACTGGCAGTATACATCGCTATAAAGTTGCTTTGGACGCTGAAGTTATACCTCAGAAGGCAGAAAATGTGAATAGGTGTGCAAATACAAGATGGGTTTTTTCCAAAATCAGAACTATAAACAAAACAAATTCATGTGGAGATACTTGAAACAAAGAGAATGTTTAGAAAGGTGGCGGTCATGTGGTGTACCATTAAATCTACATGTTACTTTAAAAATATGATCTATAATATTGTACAGCAATAGTACTGAGAGATCATGAATCAGGATAAAGCACCTTTTTGTGCAAAGAGGTTTGGTCCAATGTTGAAGGACGTACAGGACAGGGCCGCAGTTTTGCAGTTTCTTCAATCTGCAGTCATCACATTCCCCAAAACAGTACCTGTCCTTCAGACGTATAGTTTTAACCTGGTCACTTCTGAGGCTTAATTTCCCGATCCAAACATTATGTTGGCAAAATGAAGTGATTGCTGCAGAGACTAAATTTGTGGGGCAGGGAGGACAGATGAACAAGAAGAATGAAAGGATCAGCTTCTAATGGTATTTGATGGAGTAAGTGCAAACTCATTCCCTACCCTACCATGGAGTGTGGGAAATGTGGTGAGCGTTAGTGCTGTATCTGACTGAGTCAAGATATAAACTCATTCTTCTGTCATTTTATGTTGCTGCTTCTTACTTAAGGTGTGACTAAAAAAATCTTCAATTGAAGAGTAAGATCCTCTGTCAAAAAAACCTGAATGAAAGTGGGTTTTCTATTCTTGTTCTACAAGAAGACAGCTGAAATGCGCATTCTAAGGAAAGAAAAAAGCTCTACAATGAGAGGAGGCAACAAGTCTGAACAGGTGGGTGGAAGAGTCTGTGAACATGTGAAGATTATAAAAGCTTGACTGAGCAGGGACATGAGCAAATTTGTCTAGATTTTTAACTAAAATTTGAATGAATGGGAATTTGGATTAGATGACCTCCAGAAGTGGCTTCAAGCCTCCAGTCCTAGCGTAGGTGATCTCATCAGGATTGCCTATTAAGATCATGGAAAAAATTGGTGGGGTTTTTGTGATCTGCTATGGAAAATTGTTGTCAAATTCAGTGACAGGTAGTCTGTGTGTAGTCTACCCATTTTTCTGTACTAAATGATCTGAACCTGATAATTAGAAATATTTTTTCTTTTCTTCTCTGTAGTCCTGTTTTGATATTTTAGAGCAGGCAAATGTGTCCTGGATATATCAGGCAGAAATTGCATTCTGCAAATGTTGACAGCTTAATTATGATTCTTTGTGGATGATGATTTTTCTTCCTTTAAACTTTAATTGAAGAAACTTCTGTTTTCATGTTTAGGTACGAAGAAGTTAACTTAGTAACTTGATATCCAGATTAGAGATCCAAATGTCTTCAAATTAGAGAAGCCTCTGTCCTGCTTCTGCTTTATAGCTGATCTCAAAACACATAGCTAATAAAACAATATCTTGCTGTTTGGGGTTGGAGCTGAAGGTGATGTGTCTGGGTTATTCAGTGTTTGAGTAAGTAAAGTGAAATCTATAGAGAAGGAAATGGAAACATCTTTTCTGCTTCAGTGTCACAATTGGCTAGTCTGCCATGAAAAATATGGGTGAAGGCACACGTAGCACAGGAATAATAAAACAAGAAAATGCACCGTTTTGCAGCCATAGATTTGAAGGCAGAGATTTATATAGTCACTAGAGAAAGTCTTGTGACCTTGCGTGAAGTGGAAAGCGTTCAGAAGAAGGCAGAACGGTCACAAAAGTGACCTGAAAAGTTGGAACAGGACATGCAGGAAGTGGTTAGAATACTGCTGTGTCTGGATTACGGGTGATCACATTTCATCCCAGTGCATCAGAACCCCTACCATGCTGCTATTTGAAGTAAAGAGTACAGAATTTATTAAGAAACAGTATTGCAAAGGGTATTGGAACGTAGGTCTTGCAGCTTTTTCAGACATTTATTTCACTGCTGCAATGTCATTAGATTCCTTTTCCTATCTATAGGAAAACAAAATATATCAGAAAACGAATGTTCTGTAAAGTAAATGTGCTGTACCCCGTTACGTCCAGCTGTTGTCTCCTATGTTAAGGTCCAGAATGGACCTCTAAAGATGAGGGGGAAAAAATGGAAGAAAGGCAGTAGCGCCTTGGCTTTCTACGGGCTGTTCCAACCTCTGGCAGTCTTCTGAGTTGGGGATTTTGTGCGTGGTCTTTGTTCATTAGCAGCTGGCATTTCCAGTAACTTGTTTATTCTGCTCTTAACTTCTACAAAGCTTTTGCATCTATGACATCCTGTGTTAGACTAGTTTAAGGAAGTGTGTCTTGCAGGAAGAGGGGACATATTTTATATAAACGGGCTTTAAAATTATCAAAACTCTTAAAAATTCTCACAGTGGAAGAATTTGGCTTTTCACATTTTCTTTGGATTCACAAATTCCACAAAACAGTTGGTATTACTGATTTTTCATACATTGGCTTCTTGTTGATCTACTTAACTATAGTTGTTTTTGTTAACAGTACCAGTGTCTAGCTTATTTTTAATCTTATTAAGCTGTTTCCTCTGCTCTGTTGTGGTAATGAATGTTCAAGTTACTACTTTTCAGTTTCAGACATTCTTGTGTTTTTCTCGCTCTAGGTAGGACAGATCCAATTGAACACTTAAGTTCATCCTCTTTTGTTAGTTAATTGTTTCACATGTCTCTTAATACTTTTTTCTTCAATCTAGTTGTGAGAATTTATCTCTTTTCACAAGGAAATTTTTTATGTCTTTTGTTACTTTTACTGTGTCTCAGAGAGTTTTACAGTCATGGAGTTTGATGGGGCTGGACTCAACATTAGGCTATATATAAAGAGTAATAGAATATCTTGTGTTGGAAGAGACCCATAAGGATCGTTGAGTCCTTTGAGCACTACCTGAAACTAAATCATATAACTAAGCATGTTGCTCAGAGGCTCTTTAAAAGTCTGACAGACTTGGAGTCTATTCCAGTGCCTGACTTCTCTCAGTGAAGAAACTTTTCCTAATGTCCAATGTGAACTTTATATGATGGAGCTTTGTTCCATTTCCTTTTGTCCTATCACTGGTCACCAAACAGAGAGGAGATAAGCACCCCCTTCACTGCTGTGACACTTCAGTAGACTGCAATGAGGTCACTCCTTAGCCTTCTCCCAGCTTAAGAAGCCAACACTTGAAGGAATATAAAATTAATATAACTTGTCATATTTCTTGACCTCAAATGTAGCATTAGTGTCACCTATTTAGATTTATTTTTGCTGACAAAATTATATAATGTTCAATATTTTACACATTTTATCAACTACACTAGTTTTGTGTTCATGCTGAATATACAAGACTCTTGGCGGTAAGGCTGCAAAACAAGAATGTAAAACCTAGCAATGACAATTCTCAAAAAACCACTCTCTAAAGTGATGCAGTGCAGTTTGTCCAACAGAACTGGTGTTTACTTTTGTTGCCTAGCATGAAATTTAACAAGTAAGCACAAAAATGTTGCTGCCAGAGATGCTTGTGTAAAAGACATCGGTTGCGTATGCTTGTGTTGTGATAAAATGACATTTGAAACAACAGTTTCCAAGATCTCGTAATAAAACAATTAATGAAATACAAGTACCTTTTTAATGGAGAAATTTCGATCTGCTTTCATTTGCATTGTGTTGGGTAGATTGAGTGCAGCATTGGTACGCATTTTTATTCAGAGGGCTTGGTTTGCTGAGAATAGAGTGCTTCAAGAAAAGCTGCCATGTTGTATGATAATAACATTTTAGGGAGAGGTTAATAAGTCAATAATGCAGAGTATTTTTACTTCAAGGACATTTTCTAACAGCTGATAACTTGTACCTTCTGCTTGTGTATATGTGTGCATAGGTGTTTATGTATATAGACATGCCTTAGAAAGTAACTCTTGCTGTTATGGCATGGCTGTTTGTGTAACTTGTTTCCTTGGTGATTTTCAGAATTTCAGTGGTGGGTGAAGCAGGATATTAGTATTCTCTGTGGTTAGGACAAGCTGTGAGGCAGAATGTTGGAAAGTGCTATCACCACTTTTTTTTAACTTCCAAGTCCAGAGCGAAGTCGCTTTTCCTGCCCATTGACTTATGAATTAGGGAAAGATGTGGCTTATATTACTAGAATTTGAATCACATGAATATAACTAAGCATAGCTACAATGCAAGTTTTTATAAAAGTTTGTCCATTTTCCCATGTTGTCTGGCTGTTCCGTACAACAGACTGCACTGCGAACAACTTATTTGGGCTTTGTTGACAGGTTTAACTGCAAGGCTCACTCAAACAACTTACTTAAACTTCACTTACGGTGTTAACTGCAAGGCTTAAGCAAACAACAACTTAACAATTAATTTGAACTACGCTTACAGGTTTATTAATATGTCACCGTTACAGGTTTCCATGGATACCATGAAAGAATGCACTATCACAACTTAAACACAAGCATATAGTATAACAATTTAAAAGCCAGCTAATTAGTCTACATGTGTTAGTCCTCGGTTACAAACTTGCAGCACGCTAAGTGTTCACATACCCTCTAGGCACAGGCTCTCAATCCCAGATAAATAACTGTTGCAAATATCCTGGCCAAGGGAGAAGGGTCTCCATACAAGCAGGTTGTTAGACGGGTGACTTCATAACAAAATCTTAAGGTTGTAATCCCTGATTTACTTGGCTGTGGGCAAGGCTGTCCTGACTGAATTATACCACCTGGGATGTTTTGTTTAGACTGATACCATCTGGGATGGTAGTGAAATGGAGTTTCCCCTTATCTTTCAGTGGGTTAGGTTTACTTCTATGTGCTCTTCTTTTTATCACTCTTTTACCATTCTTGGGATCATTTGGATACATGAGGTTGTTGTCTGAGGCTGATACTGAAACTTCTCCAGTTTTTATAACTTACTTTGTCAGGAAATTAAACAGTGGTTTCGATGGAGACTCAGGTCATATTATTTGAGGGATTTGGGGGGTTAGTTTAAGTTTTGGTTCTTTGAATGGTGAAGCACTGCCCTCTTTGGTCCATGGTCAATGGGCAACTGAGCACTGAGCTATCCCCAGAGCACTCCATGGGTCATATCAGCGTAGAAAGGGCGTCTAGGTAATCTGATGCTGGGTTGCTTTTAAAACTCACTGCAAGTCACCTGCATGTGGTTAGACATTACTGAAACCTGCTTACAAACTATGAGCCAAGTCATCTATACATCTGTGTGTACTGATCTATAGTAGAAGATTCACTGATGACTAGTAAATACCTTTAAATAATATACCTTCTCTCTTAGGGATTTATTAGGATGTGGTCATAAGTGACAATGTTTAATATCTGTAGGTGGACTTTGACTGTGGGTATCGTCCTATTCCAGGTAATTGCTTCTCCAAACACAACTTAGTCCCTCGAGGTAAGACAGTAGTGGAAAAGTTGTAATTAATTTTGTACTTTTACAGTACTGGTCTTTGAACTTGTAGGGAGGAGTCCAGGTGAATGTGAGTGTCTGTCTTGTCCAGTACTAATGGAAACCATTGAAGTCATTACACTTCTACCTGTGTTTGACCTATGATATCTGTATTTCTTTTTTTCTCTAGGAAAATGGTCCCAGTTTGTGGTCTTACAAATTTGTGATTTTTTCAGAGTCTAATGAGATCCCTGAAATATTTTTTTCCCTTTGCTAGTAGTTAGTTTTTCTCTTTGGCTATTGAAATTAAAGAATAATTCAAATTAACTTAAATCACAGTTGCTGAGAGTAATCGCTCCTGAACTACACGTGACCAGAAACAGAGATACTGTCTTTGTTTTCCTAGAAGGGTTCTGTGATTTTCTTTTGTGTTTTTATTTTCCTTCATTCTTCCCCAACACAGGTTTCCCACAGAGGCTCTGTGAAAGCAGCAGTGCGACTATTTAAACAGCTTTAAAGGGCTGATACAATGCCAGCAGTGAGACTGGCTACACTCCCTCTCCTCTTTTAACAGCCTTCCCAAAGCATAGTGACTAGTTGCTGGAGCAAACAGGTGTCGTCATCTGGGACCCTCATGTCAGGGCTGGACCCAGGGCCAGGCACTCGGGACTGGCACAGGCAGGCACTGAAGCCGTCAGCTTACTCAGGAGCAGTGGTAACCACTCAACAGAAATCCATGGCAACCCATAGTTTGCACCCACCAGCTCAGCAGAAGTAGTCAACATGCATTTACCAAGGGGTAATAATGTGTGACTAATCCCTAGCTTTCCATGATGTGACTAAAAGGGTGGATGCTTCAATTGGAGACGGGACGCAGCTTGATGCAAGCAAATGTCACTTTATTGTACAAAAGGTTACATGCCTTCTATACCAGCTATGTTCTGCCAATCGTCTTTGTCTTACTTCATTTGGAAGTTACATGATTAGTTAGCTCTAATTTTTTTCTCTACAAGCGCTTAGTACAACAGCCTACAGAAATTCATACACTGGCTTGCTTCAAAATGTGTCAACTTTGCTCTCCTGGTTCTGTCCTTGCAGGCCAGATTCCATTCTCACAACACTCCTGCTCATGTTTGTATTTCCAGCTGCCTTTCCCAAGCTCTAAACTCTGTGCCTTCCAAATCTAACAATGTCATGTATTCAGGTTGCGATCCAGGCTGCAATCCTACAGGTGGACACTGGGAGACAAGTGAATGTAGTCTACCTTGATTTTAGTGAGGACTTTGACACAGTCCCCTATAACATCCTCATGACTAAGCTTAGGAAATGTGGGATTGAGGAACAGACTATGACTTGGATTAAAAACTGGCTGTATGATAGAGCCCAAAGAGTAGTGATTAACAGCACAGTCTAGCTGGAGACCTGTAACCAGTGGTGTCCCCCAGGGATCTGTGTTGGGTCCAGTTTTGTTTAATATCTATTAATGATCTTGATGATGGGTAGAGTGTCTCCTCAGCAAGCTTGCTGACAGCACTAAGCTTGGTGGTCTGGCTGATTCATCTGATGAATGTGCGGTCATTCAGGAAGACTTGAATAGAGTGGAGGGTTGGGATAAGAGGAGTTTAATAAGGTTCAATAAGTGCAGAGTCTTCACCTTGGAAGGAGTAATAAAATGCATCAGTACAGGCTGGGTGACGATCTACTGGAGAGCACTTTAGTGGAGAGGGATCTTGGAGTTCTTGTGGACAGGTTATCCATGGAACAGAAATGGGCTCTTGTGGCTGAGAAGGCCAAAGGAATACTGGGGTGTATCAAGAAGAGTGTGTCCAGCCAATCATGGGAGGCTCTTCTCCCTCCCTGCTCTGCGCTTTTGGTCTCAGTGATCCTGCTCTGGCAGGGGGGTTGGACTAGATGGTCTTTTGAGTCCCTAATGTTCTGTGTTTCTGTGATTCTGTCTTACTCCCCGGTTCAAGATGGATACTGACTTGATTGAGAGAGTTCAACAGAGGGCTACAAGGATGATTAGAGGACCAGAGCACCTGCCTTAAGTGGAGAGATTGAAAGATCTGGGACTTTTCAGTTTGGAGAGGTTACAAAGGTATTTGGTAACTGTCTATAAATTCATGTAGACCAGGTGTCAAGAAGAAAGAGACAATCTCTTTTCAGTTGTGTCCTGTGGTAGGACAAGGGGCAATAGGTGTAAGTTGGAGCACAAGAAGTTCCACCTTAATATGAGAAAAAATGTCTTTACTGTAAGGATTACTGAGTATTGGAACAGGCTGCCCAGGGAGGTTGTGGAGCCTACTTCTCTGGAGACTTTTAAGATCTGTCTGGATACATTTCTGTGTGACCTGTATTAGGTTCTATGATCCTGGTTGAGCAAGGGTTTGGACGTCCTGACCCCTGGAGGACCCTTCCA
The DNA here is from genome assembly GCA_028565055.1 of Phoeniculus purpureus. Taxonomy (NCBI): domain Eukaryota; kingdom Metazoa; phylum Chordata; class Aves; order Bucerotiformes; family Phoeniculidae; genus Phoeniculus; species Phoeniculus purpureus. Next base: position 5,433 of record JAOXOE010027835.1, on the reverse strand, counting down.
GCCCCTAATGGTCTGTGTATCTGTGCATTTGTGTACTGAGGTGAAGGCCTTGCATGAACATGCAGCCATGCTAATTATGAGCTTCAGGGCATGCCCTGCTTTCACACTGATGTTGGATGCCAGTATCAGCAGCAATAAGCACACCTGTGGAAGATGTGCTCAGGTGCAAGAGCTCCTGTACCTAGTGGTGGAACACAGGGAGGAGGTGTGGAGGTTGAGGACTATCTGTAAATGTGAGGAGGAGATAGATGCTTGATGTTCCTCTGGCTGCTTGTGGCTTGGATGTGCATGCACTTTGCTGGATCAAAAACTGGGTGAATGGACAGGTCCAAAGAGCTGTGTTGAATGGAGTTAAATCCAATTGGGAGCAGGTTACAAGTGGTGTCCCCTGGTGCTCAGTGCTGAGGCTGATGTGAACTTATTGCTCACAAAGACAATATCTTGGTCTGCATCAGAAGCACTGTGTCTAGCAGGTCAAGGTATATCATTTTCCCCCTCTCCTCTACTCTGGTGAGTCCACATCTGGACTACCATTCCCAGCTCTGAAGTTCTCAGTACAAGGAAGACATCAGATATAGAGAAGAATATTTGTTCCAGGCAAAACACTGGAACAGGTAGCCAAATAAGTAAGTATATAAGTCCGTATCTTATCCAAGACAAGGTTACCTCTCGAGAGAGAAACTACGTGTTCATACAAGTAGAGGTTTTGTAAGTAATTAGTCAACCATTTTGTGGCCATAATCACTTGTGTTCTGATTTAGAAGTACATTATATGTCAACAAATATCTTGTAACCTGTCCAAGATGGCATCTAGTGGTAAAATGTCTAAGTATTTGAATACTGCAGTGTTATAACTAGAAATTATCACAGTCAGCGCTTGGGACGGTAGTACTGTAAAACATCGTGCTACTTGCTATGATGAATTGTTTTCAGAATGATTTCAGGAAGGAGAGAGGTTGGGAGGGAGGCTTCAGAAAAAAAAGAGCGATCACGTGGACCTTCATGAAAATGTGTATTGCATGCTGCCATGGAGTTGAGTCGTTGAGTGATGGCCAGCAGTGTCTTATTTTTTGTATTGGTCTTCAGGTCAAACTGAAGAGGACCAGAGATGCGGTGGCAGCACACCCGGCACTTTCATACAGAATTGCTGCAGTTTGCATTTTAGATGACAGACAACTTGCCCTGGCAAACCCACAGAACTCTTTCTTTCTTCTGAAAGGAATTCACTTGACTTCTCTCCTTTATTCCCCATCCGTCTACAAGTCGTTCTCTCAGGTAGTTGTAGATGACCTGACACTTCAGAAAATCTCTTCCATTTCGACATTGTGAGCAGCAGCAGTCTCTCTGCAGGCCACCTTCTGCGACCTCCCTCCTAATTGTGTAAATTAGACACACAATTTTACAACTGCTCTGTGGGATCTGCAGGCTAAATTGTTTTCTGGGGTGTTACCACGGCTGGAAAACCTGCCACAGTATCTGGGGCGTGCCCGAGATGAGTGTTGTCAGAAGTGCCTTTTCTAGAAACACGCTGCCGCCTTTGGCGAATGGAAAACTGCCCCCGCGGCTCCTGCTGACTGGTTTCCTTTGTGAAACCGTGTCTGATGCCAGGCAACGGCAGAGCTGTAATGTTTCTTAGGGACCAAGTTTCTCTTCTAAAAATGCGCATTAAATAAAGATCATCTTGCACCTGATGTTTGAAATTCTAGGTGTTCACAGCTGTGGCAGTTATTATCAAAGACTTTAAGCAGCAAAATCAACAGGCACTTGTCTTCATTCTCATTAGCATCAACATATGTCAGGGAAACTGTTGAAGAAATACTAAGGAAATAGAAAAGACTGACCCCAGAACTTACCATGCAGAGCAGCTTAGCTTCCCGAGTAAAGGAAGACACAGGAAAAAAGGCAAATCAGCTGCTCCCGGATGAGTGATTTCTGCTAAGTTTGAGGCAGGGGGTGTTGCAGTAGGTGCAGCGTTCAAAGACACACGATGCCCATCAGATTATTGGACCTCTTCAGAACTGGGCTGTGCAAGTTAGAATTTATTTTTTCATTGCCTGAATTTTTTTAAATTGAGCTTCTATATTTTTAACTCAAAAATTATTTGTACATAAGAAACTTTACCTAACAGTGTAAGAATTCTTTCAGACACATTTTTTATGGTGTTACAGAGCAGAAATTTCACAGGTTTAGCAACATGTTTAACAACCATCAAGCGTCTTTACAGAGTAGAGCACATGTCTAATAGCTCTAATGAAGGAGAGGAGACCTTATTGTCCTTTATAACCACCTCAAAGGAGGTTGTAGAGAGTTAGGCGCCACTAGTGATAGAAAAAGAGGGAATGGCCTCCTGTTGCACCAGGGGAAGTTTAGATTAGACATTAGAGACATTAGGAAAAGTTTCTTCACTGAAAGATTAGTTAATTGCAATAAGCTACCAAGGAATTAGTGGAACCACCATGTCTGGAGGTGTTTAAAAACACGTGCATATGTAGCACTTAAAAGCATGGTTTGGTGGGCATGGTAGCATTTAGTTGACTGTTGGATTTGATGACCTTGGAGGTCTCTTCCAACCTTAACAGTCCTATGAGTCTACGGTAATAGAAGACTGGGGATATTCATTGTTTGGGCTTGAAATTGTACAGTAGCATTAGCTATGTTTTGAGAGGAATATGTATGTATGCATTTATTTATTTATTTAGATTTGAATGCTCCAAATTAAACAGGGAAAGAAGGGTACAAGTGCATACAATCTAGAACTGAATGAAAAACTTCCCACAAACGTTTTAAAGTGGCGAACAAACAGTTCTCACACAGTGATTTCAGTGTGACAGGCTGTCGCGATCTCGTTCATCTTGCTGCTCTGCTGAGATAAACCTATGTTTTTGCACTGACTGGAGAATAGCTATGATTTGATTTGTATTGTCTTGTTCTTCTGGCAACAGAGGTTCTAAATTAGAAACATAAAGACGATAAAGTGAAAACAAATCTGTCCTGATGGTTGAATGGCAAACAGTATTTAGGTTCACAAACTAAATTATTTTAGCAATAAAACAGTGTCATGAGATACATTCTGTTTCATACAGGTACCTAAAGCACGATTCACAGTGATCTGCTTGATGTGTCAGTGATGGCCAATGAAATCTGTGCATGTTATAGTTTATAGCTGTCACTAGATTTGTTTTGGTGAGAAGTGCTCTGTAGCAGTAATTACACAGTAGTAAGTACAAGTGCTTCTGTCCTTCGAGGAAAAATAATTCTGCTGCATTTTCAAATGACTTTTACAGTTCTGACTCTTTAACATATCTCTGCTTCTTGAAGTCCTCTCCACCAATTCTTACTTGTCCAGCCATGAGCTAAACCAAGAGAAATGCTGACACGCAGAGTTTTCAGAAAGTACTCTGTGCTAGCTTCAGGAGGTATAAATTAGTATCCTACCACATGCGTTTGTACCCTAATCGGGTAATGCTGATGCCTGGAGACATTTATTACTGCAGTTGATGCCATTTCATCTAATCAAGATTGAAAACAGAAAAGACAACAATAGGTGTCTATGTTTATGGTCTATATTATTTAATATATTTATATTGGGCATGCAAGGAGGAATGTTTTACTGCTATGAGTTTACAAACTTACATTACACAAAAGTGGTAAAGCGCTTGTGCTTGTTTGTTCAAACGCATGCTGCTAAGCTCCTATTCACACAGCCCCATACATAAAACCATTAGCATACTGCTCGTACACAGACAAAACTTGTTTCTGTCACTGAAGAGTCTTGCTCTGGTTTTCCTGTTAAACACTCTAATTCAGCAGAATGTTCTTACCCTTGTATTTCTCCTTTCTTGACGCTTTCAATTTAAATGATCTTTGACTCGCTTTCATTCCTGCCTCAGAAATTCCCACGTGGAATTTCCTGTCCCATTACAATTGTACCTTAGCCCAGATCATTCTCACTGCATAGTAATATGCAGTAAGAAAGGAATATGAAGGAAACAGTGATATTTCCTTCATCCTTCTCTTGTCCATCATTCTCCTTTCTCCAACATTCTGTTGTCCCAGAGAAGGATTGAAATTCATCTTTCAAGCTGCAGCTTTATTCTTTTAAGAGAGACAGATAAGCAGCTAGAACTCTGGGCAGGTAGCCAAGCTCCTTTATCATTCAAAGAAAAAAAGAGCACCTGGTTCAAAGAGGGAGAGAAGATCGGGGGAAAAGAAAGAGACAACTCAGCATGTCATCAGTGAAGTGCCCTGTGGACAGGCAAACCAAGTGTCTATACTTTTAAACATAGATGAAGTATTTTTTAAAAATCCCAACAAAAAAATGGAACATTACAAGTTTAGAACTTAACTGCCAATCACTTAGTGACTGTAAAGATGACCTGATGTCAACAACATCGTAAGTTATGCTAATAGATTTGCTCTTAGCATCTCAACAGTAAGGGAATATCTGACTTTGGTAGCTGTTGGACAGTTGTTGGAAAACGATAGAATTGTCTTCGCAAAGCCAAAATATATTGTCTAAAGGCAGCACACTATGTATGTCTCAATTCTGATTAGCTCAGAGAAGGTAAATGGAAGAATTAAGCAATGGAGCAAATTGGTATGAGATCTCACCACCCACCAGGAAGAAGCAAGGAACAGCAAAAAAAGACGTGATAGAACTGCATTTCATGACACATTTTCTGCAGATTGATAATATGCAGTGAAACAATCCTGAGAAGTCATCTGAAGCTTGGGACGTTGTAGATAGTACCTGCTTGCAAAGGGGGAGGCTGCTACTCATCTGAACTACGTGACTGATCTGAAATAAGTCCTAATCTAATTGTCCAGAAAGTTACAAGTCTTTCTGTTAAAGGTCAATGGTGTCAACACCATATGTGTGATGGGTTAGGGACAGCAATGCAACGATGAGAAAAATAGTCACTTACCTATCTCCAGTTACGGTGAAGCTTTGCCCTTGCAAGTGGAAAAAATACTTAAATTAGAATAGCTTTGGAGGGAGATTTTAGGGAAAATACCTCATTTGTACGTCTTCCAGTCAGCACTGACTCTGCCCTTTGTCTGTCAGCTACAGGTTAATTTGACATCAGCTTTTCTATCAGTGGCCATCACCATTTCTATCAGTAAAGACATACACATTCTCTGCATGGCAATTATGTCACTGTATTTTGTCTTTTTCTAGGAGCAATAAATGGGATGGGCTGATTACATGCAATGAACCTGCAGTAAGGAAGCTGATATACTTGGAACTGCATCTCAGTGCAGTGTGCAGTAATTGAAGTGGTTTGCAAGAAAAAAAGTAGTCAGTCTGGCTTTTTGTCTAATCTGTGGTCATGTAAAATGGTCCATTACCAGGACATTGGGCAGAGAGAAACCTCATGAAGTTTAACAAGGGCAAGTGTCGAGTTTTGCACTTGGGGAAGAGAAACGCCATGC
>JAOXOE010027834.1:0-17434 GCA_028565055.1 Phoeniculus purpureus | reverse complement strand
CAGGAACACGTCCAGGTAGGTTTTAAACATCTCCAGAGAAGGAGACTCCACAACCCCCCTGGGCAGCCCCTTCCAGTACTCCCTCACCCTCACTGTGAAGTTGTTCTTCTCATATTGATGTGGAACCTCCTATGTTCCAGCCCCTTGTCCTTCCACTAGATGACAGTGAGAAGAGCCTGGCTCCATCATCCTGACACCCACCCTTCACATATTTGTAGACATTAATAAGGTCACTCCTCAGTCTCCTCCAAACTGAAGAGACCCAACTCCCTCAGCCTTTCACCCTGTCCTGAAAAGGTGGTAAAAGCTTGTTTCAGGTCAGTTTTGAGACCCTAACTGGTTTATTTTTCATGTTTGTGACTCCTCTTCCTTTCACGCCGGCAGTCCCACACCGATACAGCCCGCACAGTAAGCTGATGAAAACTCTGCCATTACAAACTCTGTGTTTTATTTGCAGTCCAATGAGATTTGTAACTTCTGCCTGTGCTAGATAAAATGCTGCAGCTATGAGGTACTTCATTGCCTTCCAGATCCTTCCATAAACCTCTTCCCCCTATGAAGTCTGCAGATAGTTGTCACTGGGTACAGGCTAGGCAGGTGCCAAGCTGTAATTGCATCCAGGAGCTGGCTGGCTGTGCTCAGGGGAATTTGGTGCATGTCTGGTTTGTACTTTGGTGCCCTGGTAGTGCTGCCTACCTTCCACTGGTGTTGGTAGCTCCTTTCACTCCTCCATCACATCTGTCTTGGAGAGCCTAAGTGGCCTGGAGGAATGACTAGCACTGCCTGTCTTCAGGAATTAGTTAACATTACAGTTTTGGAGGCACAAGGCAGTAACACATCACTCCTCCACAGCCTAATCTGTAGTTAGCAGCTACATTTGATAGCTGTAGCTGTTAACTACACAGCTACTCAGTGTAGTTAATAAAATGTGGAGAGTGAGTGTCAGGAGGATGGAGCCAGGCTCTTCTCAATGTCATCTAGTGATAAGACAGGGGGCAATGGGTGTCACCTGGAGGTTCCATTTAAATATCAGAGGAACTTCTTCACAGTGAGGGTGGCGGAGCACTGAAACAGGCTGCCCAGGGGGGTTGTGGAGTCTCCTTCTCTGGGGACATTTAAAACCCACCTAGAGATGTTCCTGTGTGACTTTGGTCTAGGTGGTCATGCTGTGGCAGAGGGATTGGACTAGATGATCTTTTGATGTCCCTTCCAATCCCTAATGTTCCGTGATAAAAGCATGAATAGCCCTGAGTTTGTGGCAGGAAGGGTGGAGAGATGTGGGGCAGGAATAGCCGAGGCCCCACAGAACAGCTGGGCTTTGCACTGGTGCAAGAGACCACCCTGGTTCAAGGCAGACTGGGAGGACAGCACCTGGGGCATGTCGGTCCCTAGCAGTGACAGCAGTTCCCCTGATGAACAGTTAGTTTTTGCTTTCTTCTTAGGGCTGTCAGGACTTTTGTTTAGAGCTATCCTTCTCAAGTCATCACTCAACAGAGTTTCTCTCCAGCCTTCTGGTGCTTTTATCGTTCTTCTGCATGGAAGCGCACAGCAACTTTAAACATCCGGTCAGTTTCGCTTGAAGGATGCACACACGGGCTCTGTGCGGATGAGGGATTGATTTGACTGTTCAAATCACCTCCTCTCATTCTTCATCCTGCTGCCTGTTCTCAGTTGTTATGTTATCAGAAGAATATTGGTGTTTGGAATGAGAAGGATGGTACTGGATGTTTGGCTGTTCCTGTAAACACAAGGTTTCCATTTTAAACAGGACATTTCCCAGTTCGCTTCCAACACAGACTTGCTCTTCAAACTGTTGCTATGAAGAAGTGGTTTCATGGTAGTGACCTTCCGTAAATTAAGCCTTCTACACTTTTTGTAGCCTCTCAGTGAGTTCTGCCTGGGTGAGGAAGATGTGAGGTGCTTGTGACACCTGCTCATCTCACAGTTATCTTTTTTTCTAGCTGACAGAAAAGACAGTCATTTACTACCTGTAGTAGTACTGCCCTTAAAAGAGAGCTTGCGATATCCAAGAAAGCACAAGGCATTGTTAATTATCCCGTTCTCTTAATTAGCAGAAACAACCAAGCCTTCTCTTTAGGCTGTGCTTTGGTAACAGTACAGGCTTGTCTAGCAGCATCACCTCTGCGCTTAGACGAGAGTGGTGCTGCAGCCATGTGCTTGACTTTGCTGTGGCTGAAAGCACGGGGTGTATCGACTGAATTAATTTCACATCTCGTAACAGAAGTTTCAGCCTCTAAAAACAGGTCTATTGACTTCAGCCTGTGTGCTGTGCTTTTGGATGGCAGCTCTCACGGTGCTGCTGCTCACTTGCTGGAAGCTTAGTGGTCCATGGGCAGGCAGTGATCACAGAATCACAGAATAGTAGGGATTGGAAGGCACCTCGAAAGATCATCTAGTCTAGGGGGTTGGACTCGATGATCTCTTGGGTCCCTTCCAACCCCTAACATCCTATGATCCTATGATCTAGTCCAATCCCCCCACCCACAGCAGGATCACCTAGATCCAGTCACACAGGAACATATCCACAGAAGCACAGAATCATTAGGGATTGGAAGGGACCTGAAAGATCATCCAGTCCAATCCTCCTGCCAGAGCAGGATCACCTAGACCAAGTCACACAGGAACATGTCCAGACAGGTTTTAAACATCTCCAGAGAATGAGAGTCCACAGCCTTCCAGAAGCTGACCATAAGCTTTGTGAATAAACCAGTATCACTTTAACCCGTGGCACTTTTAATAATTCTAACCCATAAATCAGTTAAAAGAAGGCCAATGGCATCCTGGCTTGTATTAAAAATAGTGTGGCTAGCAGGAGTAGGGAGGTTATGGTCCCCTTGTGTTCGGCACTGGTGAGGCCATATCTTGAGTATTGTGTCCGGTTTTGGGCACCAAATACAGGAGAGATGTGGAGGTGCTGGAGCAGGTGCAGAGGAAGGCAACTCAGGTGGTAGAGGGCCTGGAGAATAAACCTTATGAGGAAAGACTGAAGGAGCTGGGGCTCTTTAGTTTGAAGAAGAGGAGGCTGAGAGGAGACCTCATCACTCTCTACAACTACCTGAAAGGACATTGTGGAGAGGTTGGTGCTGGCCTCTTCTCACAAGCAATTAGTGATAGAACAAGAGGGAATGGGTTCAAGTTACAACAGGGTAGGTTTAGACTGGATGTTAGGAAGAATTTTTTAACTGAAAGAGTGGTCAAGCACTGGAATAGGCTTCCCAGGGAGGTGGTTGAGTCACCATCTCTGGATGTGTTTAAAGATTGTTTAGATGAGTTGTTGTGGGATATGGTTTAGGGAGGAACTTGTAAGGTAGGGTAGATGGTTGGACTCAATGATCCCAGGGGTCTTTTCCAACCCAGAGTAATTCTGTGAAGTGTTGACCAAACAATTTAGATATTTACATAGCATTAATTTTTATTTGAAATCAATAATATTAAAAATCATGATCACTACAGTATGAGAGATAGTTTCAAGGCTGTTTATTAATTTTGCAGAGTGTGGAGATACTGCCTCTGTTAACTCTTCAGTACTATGTATTGTGTGAAATATGTTTACATTTACTAAAATATATGGTATGAAACAGAATAGCTATTAGCTGGTATTGTTTCCACTCCCAGACTGGCTGACTTATCTTTTGTAGGAAAACAAACACTGGACTTTCACAACAAATATAATCTATTCAAGAATATTTTTGTATCAAGAAATAATGCTTTAACTAGCAAGCAGCAGTAGCATGAATTCAAGTAATCATAAATTTATTCGCTATCCGTATTTCAAGTACTTGACTAGGTATACTTGTTAGTAAACCACAACTTTATATCTTCCCTGGCCCTCCTGATACTTGGAAACAGTGAAGGAAGTTAGATGGTAACTGTAAGGCTCTAGCTTTTTACAAACCAATAAATCTATTTTCAGTAGGACTGAAATATTTGTGAAGGCCTGGTTAGCTTATTCAGCATCCATCTAGGCAAGATTCTCCTACAGCAATATTAAGGAATTCTATATTAAAGAAAACCATATAATCCATTAACTAAGCTAAATAGATTTAACAGCAGAAAAAACAAATATAGCAAATGTCAGTAGCTTTCAGACAAGTTGTCATCCAGAAGACATAACTATAATTTGCTAAATGTAAAAAAATTACTTACAGAACAAAGATTTACCTAACTAGTAAATTTACATAGATTCAGTTGCTCTCACTTTCCACAGTCCACCCTATCTTTTCACCATGAATCTAGCAGTCAAACTGTGTCATTTCCAGGATATAAAATATCAAGGCACCAACCACTCTGTTCTAGATGCAGTCAGAAAGAAATTGCAGTATGGGCCAGAGCTCTGGTTTGAAAGTTATGCTATTTCACGTGGTTAAATAAATTACAGGCTATTTTGCAACAAAGTGGCACAACCCTGTTTGAAAAAGTCAGTACTTTTTTTTTCTTTCACTAGATACTGCCCGCTATTTCTAGAAAAAGAGGTCTTGTACTGGCCTTGATGTGAGAAGACCCAAATGATGCTTTGCCTTGTGACCTCTGAGTAGGACATAGCACTGGCAATAGTTTAACAGAAGTAAAATGAGGCACCTCTGAAATGGCTATGGCCATGGATATCATTTACAAAAGAGCAAATATATTTCTGGTGTCCCAGCAGAAAGACAACTGTTACTGTTTTGGCAGATTATGCTGACATTTTTTAATCTGATAAATCAGAGAGAGTACTCTGGGACTCTCTAATATTATTCTGTTCGTTACGCGATTAAAACAATGGAGACAAAATCTCCATGCAAACAAACAGGCATTTTCTAAACCGCTTCAGCCAAAAGCTAGATTAGCATTTTCACATCCTCCTGCCCACTGATGCATAACTTCAACATGGGCAGATGTTTGGGATGCCACACTCTGCCATCCATGATCCAGCAAATACATTTGGTGCTCACATCCGGTTTCTTTGCTGCACAAACTTACGATCACGTGTTCAGGTGGCACCCACTGTTGGTCAGACTCTTTGGACTATTTCATTCTCAGGCAAGCAGGTATAAGCATGGATGGTCAGACTGCTGCCCCCTGAAGAAGCACCCTCTGCAGTTCCCACAGCAGGACCTTGTATGATATTCTCATTCAGTGCTTTGGAGAACTTTACACTTGGGTTTGATCACTGATAATTAACGAAGAAGCAGTAAATGCAGCAGGAAAGACAAGCCTACTGTCTTCCAGAATGAAAGAAACACAGAATCACAGAACACTAAGGATTGGAAGGGACCTCAAAAGATCATCTAATCCAAACCCCCTGCCACAGCAGGAGCACCTAGATCTAGTCACACAGGAACATACCCAGGCGGGCTTTTAACATCTCCAGAGGAGACTCCACAACCTCCCTGGGCAGCCTCTTCCAGTGCTCTGTCATCCTCAAAGGCAAAGACTTTTAAAACTGTATGCATAATACCTCAGACACTAATGAATCACTGCTTGGACCCTAACCACTTAAAATAAATCAATGCTAACTACCTGGTTTCTGTTTTACAGTTTTGAAATGTGGTGGGTATTGCTATCCACACTACAGCGTGTAAAACCGTTCTATACAGCTATATAAAAATATACTTAAGGGAAGAAAGAAACCTTTTACCACGCTCTTAATTCTCCAACATATAAACAGCAAACAGAAAAAATTGAAATAAATCATACACAATTAAAACAATGGGCTTCACACTCCAAGTTTAAACAAGTGTTCTATTCACACCTTGGTGGCAAATCACAGGTCATTCTAAAAGACCTTGCTATTGAAATATTTTTCATTAAAAACTCTAAATTTAATTGAATAAAACGTAGAAGTGGTGTAACCCTCAAGAATCAATGAACATTAGAAATTGGAAGGGACCTCAAAAGATCATCCAGTCCAATCTCCGTGTCACAGTAGGATCACTTAGATCAAGTACCAGTTTAAACCCGTTGCCCCCTAATGGACATCCTTGTCCATTAGATGACACTGAGAAGAGCCTGGCTCCATCTTCCTGACACTCACTCTTCACATATTTATAAACATTCATGAGGCCACCCCTTAGTCTCCTTTTCGCCAACCTGAAGAGACCCTGCTCCCTCAGCCTTTCCTCATCAGGGAGATGTTATACCCCCTTCATCATCTTTGTGGCTCTGCACTGGACTCTCTCCACCAGTTCCAAACTGAGGGGCCCAGGGCAGAGTAGAGGGGGAGAAGAACCTCTCTTGATCTGCTAACCACCCCCATTCCGATCCACTCCAGGATGACGCTGGACTTCTTGGTCACAAGGGCACATTGCTGGCTCACGGTCATCCTGCTAGCCACCAGGACATCCAGGTCCCTTTTTCCTACACTGCTCTCCAACAGGTCAGTCCCCAACCTATACTGGTACTTGGGGTTGTTCTTGCCCAGATGCAAGACTCCACACTTACCCTTGTTATACTTCTTTAAATTTCTCCCTGCCCAGCTCTCCAGCCTGTCCAGGTCTTGCTGAATGGCAGCACAAAGGAGGTTGTAGTGAGGCTGGTGCTGGTCTCTTGTCCCAAATCACTAATGATCGGATGAGGGGAAATGGCATCAAGGTGCATGAGGGGAGGTTTAGATTAGATCTTAGGAAGAAGTTCTTTCCTGAGAGAGTGGATGGGCACTGGAACAGGCTGCCCAGGGAGGTGATGGAGTCACTGTCCCTGGAGGTGTTTAACAACAAAGGAGCTAGACTACTTGAGGGATGAGGGCTGGACTTCATGACCCTTGAGGTCCTTTCCAGCCATGATGATTTTATGATACTTTCAAGGTACTTATTTTAGGTGACTTGTTGAAGCTAAGTTAAATGGAACCTTAAAACATGCCACAGATATTTAAGTGTTTCCTGTTTTGCGGTAATGTGTCATTAATAAAAATGTATGCTAAGTGTACAGTACACCATGTCCTTGAGTATATTAAGAAGGAACTACTGAATACTTGAATTTAGCCTGAAATACATAATTTAAAATGATGTTAAGAGCTGCTATTTATTGTATTCAATTGTGGTGCATGTGTTTTTGAGGGTAGTTAGTATAGTGGCTCTTTACAGTCATGCTAGTATTTCCTCTGAGTATTTTAGATGGTCTTGTTAATACTGATTCTGGTTGATTTCAGAGGTAATATTCATGTGAATGCTTCTAAGTGACTTTCAGACAGTGGTATTTACTTACTTTTTACCACATGTTCCATCTGTATGCTGTACAGCTTCAGGAAAGAAATTGAGGGACTGGAGTGGGTCCAGAGGAGCAACGAGGCAGAAGAGATTGGAGGTAAAATCTGATGAGGAGAGGCTGAGGGAGTTAGAGGTGCTGAGCCTGGAGGAGACTCAGTGGAGACCTTCTCCCTTTCTACAACTCCCTGAAGGGAGGTTGCACTCAGGTGGAGATCAGGCTCATCTCCTAGGCAACTAGCCCCAGGATGAGATGGCAGGGCCTGATGCTGCCAGTGACGAGGGTTAGGTTGGATGTTAGGACGCCCTTCCCCATGGAAAGGGAGATCAGACCCTGGAATGGACTGCCCAGGGCAGTGGTGGAGTTCCCATCCCTGGAGGTGTTTAAGGATAGCCTGGCTGTGGCCCTTAGTGCCCTGTTCTGGCCAATGTGGTGATGTTAGGGGCTGGGCTGGGCTGGATGATCTTGGAGGCCTTTTCTGGCCTCCATAATTCTGTGATTCTTTGATTATTCCTTTATTGGAAAAACAGCATAAAATAAGGCTCAGCTTTGGAGCCCCTGTGGGAAAGCAATTTAAGAAACAGGACTGGAGTAAGTTACTTGGATCAGTGAATGCTTATTTTTCAGTAGCAACTGTACTGTATTCATTCTGGCATAATCTTAGTAAGTCCTAGTTTAAAATCAATTAGTAATCTTTCTTGCATTTCATGCTTGGAATTCTATTATTGACTATGTTATACTAATGTGTAATCATGTTTTGATTTCCATTCATTTTTTTCTTTATACAGTTTATAATATTTGTGTGTTTTGCAAACATTTTCCTATAGCCAAGGAAGTTTTAGATAGCTGGGGACTGGTTTCTTTCCCAAGTTTCTAGTGATAGGATGAGAAGAAATGGCCTCAGTTTGCACTAGGGGAGGTTTAGATTGGACAATAGGGAAAATTTCCTCACTGAAAGAGGGATCAGGGATTGAACAGGTTGATCAGGGAAGTAGTGAAGACACTGTCTCTGGAGATGTTATAAAAACATGTAGATGTGGTACTCAGAAACATGGTTTAGTGGGCAGCGTGATGGTGATGTGACAGTTGGGACTTGGAGATCTCATCCAACATTAATGCTTCTATGATTCTGTGATTCTGTGATCTGAGACTGCTGTTGAGAGTTTAAAACAAAATTCTTCTTGTCGAATGTTTTAACCAAATTCTTTTTGTTGAGTGTTTTGATTTGGTGGCATTAATCCTCACTTAATCTTCCTAGCAGTCACACTCTAGCAGTCTTCTGACTGAAATTCATCTCCTCAACATGATGATTATATTAGGCTCTACAAACTTTTTTCCAGAGAAGGACTTTCCATGATCACCATTTTTTCCCCCCTCATGTAATTTATGATAATTTATTTAATTAATTTCATTTTGTTTGCCTTTGTTTATGATTCCTTTGTATAATTTTTTTGTACTTAACTACTGTATTAATGCTTTTCTTTTAATTGTAGACAGTGAGTTCTCTGCTTATATGAGAAGTTTATTTTCTCTTACCTATAAAAATACAGCAATATTTTCAATTTCAGTGGTTTTTATTCCCCTTTATTCCTTTTACTGTCCTCTTTTTTTTTAGCCTTTTTTTTTTTTTAATACTGTACTATAGCTTCTCATTATAGTGTCTGTGTTTGGAATACACAGACCACCCATACTATAGATTTGACTTGCTAGGCTAGAGGTGGCTCTTAGTGTTGCAGTCTAGCTGATGTTGTGGTGTGAGCTCATAGGCTGGGCTTGATGATCTCAGAGGTCTTTTCCAGACTCAATGATTCTGTTGGTAGAAATGTGTCTCTGTAATGGATGAAAAGCCAATAAGGCACATAGCAATGAGAAATAATGCAGTGATTTCCCTGAATACAACAAAAGTGCAGTTGATTCTGTGTTATATATAGTAAGACCTGTGGACTTGGTGATACATTAAGACTAGTTTGAGGTATTTGTAACATTACATGCCCTAGGCAATAGAAAAGAAATCAGGTTGTGTTTTCCAGATATCTTCATTTTTTCTTATTAGCACTTGGATTTTAGTGATTTTTATCTTGCAGTCACACCGTTAAGTGGTAGAACAAGGCATATTGAGTAAATTGTGAAGTAACTATGCATGAATCAAGTGTATAAATACATACAGCTTACACCTATTTGAGATGGAAACAACCTTGTTAAACAGAAACATTCAACTTTAAACTTAAATCCTGCATAAAACTCAGAATAATTCATGTTGGAAGGGACATCCAGAGGTCCAACACCCAGCTCTGACCAGGAACAGCTTGTGGCACTTTTTGAAGGTCATGTCTGTTTGGATTCTGAGCATCTCTGAGGTCAGTCTCTCTAAGCAACTTGTTCCTGTGGTTGATGAAATTCCTTCTGAAAGGTTTTTGGTGGAATTTACTTCATTTCACCTTGTACCTGTTGCATTTTGTCCCATTATTATGCACTTACTCAGAAGAAGCCAACTTTCTCTTCTCAACGCTCTTGCTTTATAGCTGTAGACAGCAATAAAAGTCTCTCAAGCTGCCTCTTCACCAGGCTAAACAGACGCACCTTCCTCAAACTGTACTTGCCTGTCTTCTGTCCAAGTTTCTGACCATCTTGGAGATCCTTCCACTGGGCTCCTTCTGATATGTGTGTGTCTGTCTTGTGCTGGACGCAGTGCACCATGTGTGGCCTCACAAGAGTTGAATAGAAATAATCCCCTTGCTGTTCTGACTCCACTCGAACTGATGAACCCAGGATGCTGTTAGCACACAGCTGAGTTGCTGATGATATTGTCCTCCAGTAGTTCCAGGTTCTTTTCTCCAGAGCTGTTTTCCAGCCGGTCAGCCCCCAGGGCTTATTCCAGGCGTGGCACTCTTCCTTCCATGACCAGAACTTGGCATTTGCCATTATTGAACTTCAAGGCATTCCTTGTGGCCCATTTCTTCAGTCTGCAGGACTGACTCTGAACTGCAACCGTGTTTTCCAGCCAGTTGACTGCTTTTCCACAATTGGGCATCACCCACAAACTTGCTGACAGTCCATTTACTTTAGTTGTTAATTCACTAATGAAGCCATTAAAGAGCATCAGCCCCACCACTGGCTCAAGTGAAGTGGTTTCCACTTAAACTTTATTCTACTTATCACAGCTTATTAAGCCTAGTGATCCAGCCCATTTTACATCTCCCTTACAGTCCATTTACCCAAACCATATCTCACCAGCTTCGCTGTAAGGATACTACAGAAACCATTTCAAACTCTGCTAAAGTCATGTTACACCACGTTCATTCTTCTCCCCTCATTGTCAGAGACATCCTCACAGATGACTTCCAGGATGATCAAGTATGGTTGCCTTTTCACAGAATCACAGAACATTAGGAATGGGAAGTGACCTCAAGAGATCATTCAACCCCCCTGCTACAGCAGGATTCCCTAGATCAAGTGTCACAGGAACACGTCCAGGAGGGTTTTAAGCACCTCCAGAGAATGAGAATGGATTTAATTGGCTGCATTTAGAAATGCTCATACACATATCTGTAGATGGCATCAGTGTACTGTATGCAAAGCAAAAGTAATTAGTCACGCGGATACATCTTTCTTTCGTGTTTTCTGTTACCAAGTAATCAACCCAGAGAGTTTTAGGATACCAGTTCTCTGAAACAGAATGCAAGGCAACAGGAAAAGTAATACTGTCTTTTTCTGGTTAGAGATTAGCATGGACTCCCTCCACATTGTTGTAAGCATTTTCCCTGATGAGGAAAGGCTAGAGAGCTGGGTTTCTGTAGCTTGGGAAAAAGGAGACTGGGGGATAACTTCATTAATGTTGATAAATATGTGAAGGGTGGGTGTCAGGAGGATGGAGCCAGGCTCTGCTCAGTGGCATCCAATGATAGAACAAGGGACAACAGGTGTAACAGACGATGTTCCATATCAATATGAGAAGGAACTTCTTCCCTGTGAGGGTGACAGAGCACTGGAAGGGGCTTCCGAGGAGGCTTGTGGAGTCTCCTTCTCAGGAGACATTTAAAACTTACCTGGACATGCTCCTGTGAGACTTGATCTAGGGAATCCTGCTGTAATAGGGTGATTGGACTAGATGATCTTTTGAGGTCCCTTCCAATCCCTAATGTTCTATGATTGTGATTTTTCATAAACATTGTCTAGTGTGGGCTCAGAAAGATGTCAAAATTCATTGCCTTTTCTCCTGTTGGATTATAGGACCAAATTCTTACTGGACTGTGGTTTACAAAAGAGGAAAGATACCTTGTTTTAAACAAGAATCTTTACAAATTTAGCATCCAAGACAAAAAGGAATGTGGTTTGTACTCTTCCTGCCTTCCCGAAGTTCCTATTTTTTACAACAAGAAAAAGATCAGTGAAGAGTAGTTTCAACTGAAGCTTTTTAACAGTAGAGACTGTCTGGTTGGAGCCTGTATTACCTGCCTAAGTAAGCTCATTGCAGTAGCCTTTTTCACTGGTCCTCTAGCACACACAGTACCCTTTACCACCAAGTGGGAACTAGTGACCTGTCAGGATCTGCACTTTTGACCTGCAGTTCAAAACCAAAAAGGCTTGCAAGATTTAAAATAGGCTGAAACATGCTGCTTAACCTCTTAAGGGCAATGAACACATCACCTCTTAAATTGAGGCTTCAAAAAGCACACAAATGTGCAGCTCATCTTAAACAAGTCTGGCTGTGTGGTACAAGCCAATTTTTCTTAGAGAGGACAGAAAGGGCAGAATTCAAGAAGAAATAATCAGTCTTTTTATATTCATTGAATTATTCAGAGAATCTTAAACAATCCTGAAAGCCTTTCCTAGCAGGCTCCACGATAATCATCATTAATCTGTATTAGGCTGAAGGCAATTAAAACACACGATGAACAGTCGATAGTTAGGATTGAGGCTCGTCGCAGACTAGTATAGCAAGGATTGACTGGCAAGATCATGGAGCAGATCTTCCTGGAAACTGTGCTAGTGTACATGGAAGTTAAGGAGGTGATGACAGCCAGGATGGTTTCACTAAAGGCAAATCATGGCTAATAAATCTGGTGGCCTCCTAATGATGGGATTACAGCATTGGTAGGTAAGGTACTTAAATTAGTGATGTTGGGAGGAGAAAGGATTGAGGACTGCCCTGAGGAGGAGAAGGACTTGGGGGTGGTGGTGGAGCAGAGAAGTTTCACAGGAGCTGTCAGTATGAGATAGGAGCCCTGAAAGCCAAACATGTCCTAGGCTGCATCAAATGAAGCAGTGACACTTTGTTGAGGGAGGTGATTCTCCCGCTCTGCGCTGCACTGATGAGATCCCCCATACCTGCAGTACCGGGTCCGGTTCTGGAGGCCCCAACATCACAAGGACATAGAGCTACTAGAACGTGTCCAGAGGAGAGCAACTCAAATGATCAGAGGGCTGTAGCACTTTCCCTATGAGGACAGGCTGAGCAAGTTGGGGGTGTTCAACCTGGAGAAGAGGAGGATACCAGGTAATCTTCTAGTCATCAAGTCCAACCTCCCTACTCAAGCAGGACCATGGAACCTGGGGCAGATCACATAGAAATGCATCCAGATGCATCTGGAAAGTCTTCAGAGAAGGATACTCCACAACCTCTCTGGGCAGCCTGTTCCAGTGCTCTGTCACCCTTACAGTGAAGTTCTTCCTCATGTTGAGGTGGAACTTCCTGTGTTCCAACTGACACCCATTACCCCTTGTCCTATCACAGGGTGCAAGTGAAAAGAAATTTCACTCTTTCTTCTTGACACCCAGCCCTCATGGATTTATAGACAGTGAGTAAGCTCCCTTGTAGTCTTTTCCTCTCCAAAGTAGAAAGCCTCAGTGCTTCCTTAGAAGACAGGTGCTCCAGTTCTTAATCATCTTCATAGCCCTCTGTTGGACTTTCTCAATCAGATCTCTGTTCCTCTTGAACTGGGGAGCCCAGAATTGGACAAAATACTCCATGTGTGGCCTTGCTAGGGCAGAGTAGAGGGGGAGGAAAACCTCCCTTGATCTACTCGACACTCTTCTTGATCCATCCCACGATACCATTGGCCTTCTTGGCCGCAAGAGCACAGTGCTTTTCCAGGGAGAATTTGTTGTCCACAAGAACTTCCAAGTTCCCTCTCCGTGGAGATACTCTCCAGCAGATCACCTCCCAACTTTCATTGATGCTTCTCGTTACTCCATCCCACATGGAGGACTCTGCACTTGTTCTTTTTATTTTCCTTTGCAGACTTTACAATTTCTATCCAATAATAAATATCTACTATTGTAACATGAACTTCAGTCATAAGCATGACCTTAATTTATGTGGCATCTGTCATTCAGAGTAGGTTAAGGTAATAATTTTTGTTGTTTTAGGTGGGGAATTTTTAAAAAAGCTCCCTGAAGTAGTCTTTACTAGGCTTACCTGTTCTAAGTGGACTGGGTTGTGTCCATTCCTTTTTCTTTACTGGGGCTGAACAATATAGTCTCATGCCTGAATTTTCCATTTATATTTTCTCGTAGTTTTTACCATCCTGAGATGTCTGAATTGCTGGAGCAACTTTAACCTGCTCTTGTTTTTTCCTTACTTGGCAGATAACATAAATTACTGTAATTTATCTGGGGTATAGTAAAAGGTAAATTAATTCCTAATAGTCAGCATTTGTTGATTGAATCATGGAATTATCATGACTGGAAAGGACTGCCAGGATCATCAAGTCCAGCCCTCATCCAAACAGCTCCCTAACGCCTACACCATGGCCTCAAGTGCTCTAGCTACTCAGTTTTTAAACACCTCTGGGGATGGGGACTCCACCACCTGTTGAGCAGCCTGTTCCAGTGCCCAACCACTCTTTCAGGAAAGAATTTCTTATTTACTTTTTCCACCGTTCCTTGCAGATGCTTTAGGAAATTTAGAAAACAAATACCATTCCACTTTCTCTTGAGTGCTGTAAATGCACCTGCTCAGTGTAGTGTCCGCAAATGCCCACTCGCTTAGACTGAACACCAGCTGTGCTGTATAAATTTGTCATAAGTGATTTGGGGACAGAGATTGCTGCAACGTTTACAGAAAAACCCAAAGAACTTGCGTACGATCTCAGTGCACATTGTAGCGTAATGGAAAGAAATATTGCAGTCAGTTTTCAAAAGGAACTAAAGAATTAAAGAAGCATTTTGCTTTCTTTTATGTTTTGCTCTTTTATTTTGTCTCAGCCTTGACCTGCTTGCAGCTATCAAGTTATTGTGGTCCTAGAAGCTGTCTGCTCTATTTAATACACTGAGGATTTTAATAGTGTCACCACTACAGAGCAGAGGACCTTCAGTCACACCTGCCAGCCTGTTTAGATCATGGGAGATTTCCCAATGCATCACTTCCACATTTTCCATAGAGCACTCTCACTAAGGTTTTGGTTTAGCGGCTCTGTTCACATCACACATTTCTTTGTGCCCTGACTTAAAGGACTGTTTTCACAGGAAAGTAGCCAAGGCCGTAGAATTTGTTTTACTTGATAAAGAATTATTATTTTCCTAATAAAGGGAATGGAATGCACTCAACACAACAAATGAGGTTAGCTAAGTGAAAAGAATTTGCTTTAGATTCTCACTTGGTGTAAACAACCGGTGTGGGTTTACAGCAGACAGAAACTGGCCCAATCACTGAAAAACTCTCTCCAGTGTAGTTCTAGATTGCTAATGACATAGATTAACGAAATAGCTAACTGCGATCACTGGACTGACATAGCTAATTTTGCCCTGGTCATTCATTCTGCAGATACAATTTTCTTTAGGTCATCCTTTGGCCTGATCACTGTTTCTTGGTCTTCTGAATTCCTATCAGGTCTCTTTTGCTCCATCACATCTCAAATGACACATGCATTCATTAGTGCTGATGTGGAACTTTATGGCAAAATTGAATGTGCTGATTCCAGCAGAATATCAAAATGTTTAAATAAAGCATGTCTTGGCAGGCCACTGCAATAAGCAGAAGTGCCAAGGCCTACCTCTGTCAATATTGTCCATGGCTGGCCTTTTCCATGACCATACCAATACCTTACTGATAGAACATCTGTACTGATTAAGTCTTACAGAATCATAGACTGACCGAATCATTTAGATTGGAAAATACTTGTAAGATCACAGAGTCCAATCATTAACCAAAGTCTGTTGATCTCATGGCTAAACCATGTCCTTGAACATCATATCTACCCATCTGTTATGCACATACGGGCATGGTGATTCCATCACCTCCCTGGGCAGCCAATGGTCATAGTGTGTGAAGAAAAATGTGGAAATCCTTGGAAATTAAGGTTGAAAATACATATGTTATATGATGTGTGTAATGGAGTTTAATTTTTTAATGATGCCCGAATTTCCTTTTGCAAATTTAGTATTTATGCAGTGGCGTTTATGCTGCTTCTATTAGAAGCCTACTCTTTGCTTCTGTTGTTGATTTGGGGTTTGTTTGCCAGAAGTGCTTCTAAGAGCCTTTCAGAAGTTATTCAGAGATTCTTAGGTGGAAGTTTTCTTGTCATAACTGTGTGTAAGAGAGCCTGAGATCTGTGGGACATTTCAAGGCTTCTTTCCTCACAGTGAGGAGCCAAGTGGCATTAGACCTACAAAACAGCAGTAATGATGAGCTCCATATGACTAAACATTTAACACTGAGCTAATGAACAGGATGTGTGTATTTCATCAAATGCTTAGCAGAGTTGTTCACCAGATACCTATGGTGCCTTTTGGATATGAAAGTGGGTCATTAAATCGGAGCTGCTGAACTATTGTGCTTCAGGATAAACATGAATTGCATTTATGGTGTTACTACCCAACCTGTATTGATGCCTCCCATTATTCCTCCCAAATGAAGGACTCTATATTTGTTTTAGTTAAAACTCATTCAATCCCTCTCAGCCCAACTCTCCAGCCTGGCCAAATCTTCTTGATGAGATGAACAGCCACAAGAGAGTTGGCAAATCCACCCAGTTAGGTATCATCAGCAAGCTTGCCGAGCAGACATTTGATTCTATCATCAATATTATTACTGAAGATATTAAACAGCACTGGACCCAGGACTGATCCCTGGGGCATGCCACTAGTTACAGTTCTACAGCTAGACTCTGCACCATTAACCTCTGGTCTCTATTGTGAGTGAATATAGGTGCCATTGTAACACAGACAACATACAGACAAATTTGGATGTCCTGATCTGAATCCCAGCCTTGTGAGAAATGATGTTTCGAGCCAAGTCTGATCTCTGAAAGTGGTAGAATTCCACACGTGCCGTGGTGCAGTCAATACTGGTAATGGATAAAGAGCTGTACTCTGGGGTGCAAACACAGGACTGATTGTGAAGTCCATAATGCTAATAGTTCTTGCAGCCCACACAGAGCTGAAAAATCTGCACCTTTGACTTTTGGTTTTATTAGCAAGTCAACGAATGGAATTGTTAACATAATCAATACATCACTCAGAAAAATACTTGTACTGTAATGTAATTTATAAAGTAGAAACAAGCTATAAAATATCCTTAAGGAGTTTTTCATTAAAAAAGCTCTACATTGAAACACTGGTGGTCAAATAAGACTTCAGGTACTAACTATGAGAAGTTATTTTGTGAGAATAGTAAACATCATTTATTTCTATTGATTTTCCACAAGGTTGTTTAATGCCTCATTTATCTGTCTACTGAGGACAAGATTCGCTTTCTTCAAGGAGACATTTTGCTTTTAAGACTATCTGGCCTTTACTTTGAATGAAATGTAACTTAAATTACGTTCAACTCTTCAAGAAGTTTAGGCGAGGTTGGAAAGTTTGGCTGAGAGGAATTGAATAAATTTTAACACAACCTATATATTTATAGTGTTTATTTTAATAAATTAATTTTTTATCCATGTAGCCAACAAACAGCTGGATTTTAAATTACATTTTGTAATTCCATACTGCAGAACAACTCTGTAATATTTTGATGACCACAGTTCTGTAATGGAGGTGGTGAGATAAACACCATATCACATTTGATTACAGGAGTTATAATTGTGATGGAGAAAAATTTCAGGTTTGGTGTGGGAAAATATTCCAAGATATACATCACTGTGTAAGTAGTACATAGAGAACAATCTGCTAAACCACTCTATGTACTCAAAATTATTTTCTAAATATAAAACTATGAGCAATCCAATCCTTTATTCTGAAAATAAATTATCTATAAACTTCACCGTGTCAAACATATTTGTTTTACTTG
>JAOXOE010027833.1:0-17435 GCA_028565055.1 Phoeniculus purpureus | reverse complement strand
GGGTGTAAGCTGGAACATAGGAGGTTCCATATAAATATGAGAAGGAACTTCTTCCCAGTGAGGGTGACAGAGCACTGCAAGGGACTGCTCAGGGAGGTTGTGGAGTCTCCTTCTCTGGAGATGTTTAAAACCCACCTGGACATGTTCCTAGACTTAATCTAGGGGACCCTGCTGTGGCAGGGGGATTGGACTAGATGATCTTTTGAGATCCCTTCCAATCCCTAATGTTCTGTGATCCCATATAATAGTATTATTATGTGAATAACAACTGTTGGTGCAGCACTGCTAACATTGCTAATACAATAATATCACCATATTGTCATCAATGTGTTATTATTAATTATAGTAATGATATGGTGTTATTAATAATTATTATTAAGCTGTTGTGCATCCCAGGGGTGACTCCACATACCCGGGGGGCTGCATTCTCCAGGTGCGTAGTGTCCACAGCGGTGCCCAGCGTCACGGGGCCAGACTCTGCCTTCTTTAGGTTCTCCTTCACCTCCACTAGGCTCAGCTCCAGGTCTACCCTCTGGCTCTCCTTCCTTTTACATTCTTCTTCTATTTCCTTCAGCCTCTGTTCCAGGTTCTTGTCTGTGAAGGGAGAAGTAACTTGGTGCTGGACAGGAACTTGGGGATCTTATAAGGGGACCAGAGGGCATTTTCTCATGTGTTACCCCAGTAGGGACTGTGCCAGACCAAGCTCTTATTCTAATGTATTATGGGCTCGGCTCAAAGCATAAGGTCTTCCCCTGCCTCTTCTAGTGCCATGTGGGCCAGGTTCATGGCCCCCATCCTTCCCTGTGGTCCTACTTTGTCTCATTTCCACTCATCTCTACCCATCACCCCTTGTCCTGCCCTACCTGTGCTTCCCCCCAGCATTTCCTTGAGCTCCCGCCTCTCCTTGCGCAGCTGGGTAAGCTGAGCCCGGATTTCATCCTTCTCCTTCTCCAGGCGCTCCTTCTCCTCCGTAAACCGCCTCACCTCTGCTTCCGTCCTGTTCTTGCCCAGCTTGGTCTCCACCGCTGCTGCTGGAAGCACAAACCACCAAAACAAGCTCAGCCAGGGGAAAAAGCCGGAAAGAAAACCTTTGAAAAAATGAGCCCAAGCCTGGAGAGTCACCAGCCATTTGACTCCTCAGCTCCGTGAGCTCTGTACAGCTACTGTACTGCAACAGCAAGCCAAGCCACAGGGCAAACTGCACGGCTGGAGCCCCAGCACCTCCCTCCCAGGCCCTACTGCTGCAGTACCCAGCAGCTGCCCGTGCAGCCCCCTCACCTGGCAGTGGCATCTTGGGCCGGTGTGCAGGTGGCAGCTGGGGACTGCCCACTGTCGCTGTGCCCGCCGCTAGCTCTGGGGCCGGCTGCGGGAAGGCGATGTTCTGCTGCTGTGCCTGGAGTTTGACAGGGGGCAGCCGTGGCAGCACCTCCTCGGGCTCTGGCTTCTCGGGGGTTTTCTGCGGGAGAAACGGAGTGGGAGAATGTAGTGGGGGGAAACTGGCTCAGTGATTAAGTCTGTCTCTGTGGTACAGCTCAGCACAAGTACCTGCTCTAAGGTCTCGGTTGCCTTACTAGAGGGCTCTGCCTCCTTAGCCGCCAGGGCTGTCTCTGCTGTGCTGTCCGCTGCAGTCTTGCTGGCAGCCCTTTCTAACGATGGTGAGCTGAGGGGCGAAGGCTGGCATGACTTCTTGCCAGCACAGTGCAGGAAGGACTTCACTGGGGTGAGATCCAGGTACACTCTGTCTTGGTCAGCCTCCAATTTGCTTTCACTCTTGGGTACTTCTTCCTGCAAAAGGAGAACGTTCTCCTGAAAAGAGACCATATAGTGCAGCCAGAGGTAGAGCAACATCTTTCTCAGGCAATCTAGAGTATTTTTCATAAACCTTAGAGGAACGAAAACCCCATTCTCAAAGTCAATCCATACAGGGCTTCTTGGTGTACTGCAGGAAAGGCCTCTCCTTCAATAGGTCTTTCTAGTGGTAGCAGCAGCCCCATGCAAGGATCTCGTACTTTTGTACATCTAGCAACCCCTGCCAAATTCTTTGCCTATCCCAGGGTATCAGTCCCAGCCCCAGCACAGGACTTGCTCTCGCAGGTATCAAGAAGGAATTTTAACAGACAGGGTCCCACCATCTATCACCAAATTTCCATTTGCTGACAGAAATGGTGGCATTGTTACTCCAGCTGTGTGATGAGCCCTACACAACACCCTGCTGGAAACCCATTTCCCTTTCCTTCACAACTCTCCAAGCACATGTTGCAAAAGCCTGGATTTCCTCAGGGCTAGGAATCTCCTTCACTGCTGTTGGACAAGCCTCCCCTATTCACTGCTGGAGCCTCCCCTTGGTCAGATGTTTCCCCATTGTCTCTGCAGCAGGACAGCTGCCTGAGGCAGTGGACATCTTACCACAGGTGCATCTGGCAGATCCACGTCATCATACAGCTCCTCCTGCTGCATCCCACCCTTGGGCAGGTTGTCAATATAGGCGTTGGGCTCCGAGTACTTCCTCTGCATTAAGCTGTGAAGAGGCAGCAAGATATCCCATCAGGAAGGGTTGTTCTTGCTGTGCAGCCATGCTGGGCTGCATTTTGGGACATCTGAGCATAGCAGTCCTGGGGCCTGGGCAAGGCAATGTGGCCAGATGCAGGAGATGAGAAGGTAGAGCAGAGCAATGTGTTGCCCATTAAGCAGCACCCGCTAGAGTGGGGTTATATGTCTCCTCAGTTGTTTCCTTTCTCACCCAGTCCTTGGGCACAGCAATGCAGCAGCACAACAGCCTTGCCCCAGTGGCACAGTGGGTGAACCTTGCGGGCACAGCCACACACGCTCCTCCAAGGCCACCCACCAAGCTGCCTTTGACAAACCACCTAAGCACATGCCTCTAGCCCTATGGCAAGCTGCAGCTCAGGTGAGATGCATTGTGGTGGGACAATGACAGATGTTCTTCTGTCCCTCAACTGAGCTGCAGCTGCTAATTCACCAGCTCTTCCCATGGCAACCAAGCTGCCACAAGCGGAGAGAGCCCCATGCCAACTTGCTTTCCCTCTGCCAGCCTCACACAGCCCAGCCCTTACTGCTGACATACAAGAAGGAATTCTTTGCAGCGCTCACGATGCAGGAGACTCTGTCAGCATCCACGTAATCGTAAGTGAACTCCTCTGGATCTGTTTTCGAACCTGACTCCGACAAGAGGAGGCCCAGCCAGTGGCCCATCTCTTCAGAGGACTTGGCCTACGAAGTGATCAGACAGACAGAACAGGTTGCAGCATCAGTTTTTCCTGTGACTTAACCTTGAGTAGGGAGGTGTGCTGGCAGTCCACAGGACTTTTGAGGGGATGACTGAACTGATGAGTATTTATATTAAACCCGAGGCTGCATTAATTAAAGGAAGTACAATCTGTCTACAGACTGATTAAAAAAAAATCTGTGAGATAATCTTTGTTTAAATCCTTCCCAGAATTTCATAGAATCATAGAATGTATTGGGTTGGGAGGGACCTCCAAGGGTCATCTAGTCAAACCCACCTACAACAAGCAGGGACATCTCTACCTAGAAAAGATTGAGCAAAGTTTGTCTGCTTTTTCCTTTCAGTGGTGATCAGCTCAGCTGCCTACAAGAGCAAGAGAAGTATCGGCCTGGAGATGCTGGTGTGGAGATACTTTGGCCAGGACAGCATATGGGTTTTAGTTTGCACCAGCAGAGTGCAGCAGTGGAACTGCCCAGCACAGCCCTGCCAGGAAGAGCTGAGCACAAGGGAGCCTGCGAGTGCCTCAATGCCTAGAGCCCAAACGCCTTCCAGGGCTGTTTGCACAGGGCAGTAGACAAGAGAAGAGAAATGCAATCAGAGACTCTCAAAGAGAGCCCCTCACTTTAACATGGCCAGGACCCTATCCCCAGCCACAGTGAGCAGTCTGACATTCTGCACAAGGAAGAGTTCAGTGTGGTGCCTTGAAACCAGCTCCAGCCCGTGGTGAGGGATTTCTACCTGCAGCAAGAATTGGGCTCAGGAGCCATCTCTGGGTTTGACTTGAGGCATTACAGCAGTAAGCACTATGTAAAATTCAGGGCAAGCAATTCCCAAACTGGAAAGTATATTTTTAAGCTTTCAATCTGTTTTATTTAGCAGAGACTCCTGGGAAGGCTGCCAGGCAGCAGCCTGTGCATCGAGTCTGACATCCTAGCAAAGTACAGATTCCTCCATTCACAAAACGTAGATGTTCCCAGCACCTCTTCTTCACATCTGTAATTAGGCAGAATTCCTCCAACACAGACACAGCTCAAATCAGAAGCTAAACAAAACCACCTTTGAACTGCACGGCAGGCCCTCGAAGTCAGTTGTTTGGCTATAAATATTCCACCCACTGGAAAAATACAGGAAATTGCTCACATCGTCCACCTCCTACTATAATCACGCTGTCGTCAGAGAGAACTAAGATTAGAGATAAACAGCCCTGGTTGCAGGCAAAGGAAGGTAACAGATGGAGATGAATTCACTTGCACTTTCAGGGGCAGATCTGTGATGAGATTTCTTGAGATACATGATCTGTGGCTTTGGGCTTTTTCAGAAGATCAAATGGAGTTCTCTGTTCCTCCTAACCACAGACTTCTGTCATCTAACATTAACCATCTGAAACGCATCCCATATAACTTCATCATATCAGATTATCCTATTGTCAGGGAGACAGATGGGCACCTCCAGAGGACCCTTCATCCCACCCTAAGATGAAGGCTGAATGGTCCTCTGGAGGTGCCGGCATCAGACACAGCCCAAATCACCCCAGCTAGGAGGAATTCCTTCCAGGTGACTACAGGTAGTCTACGTGACTACAAAGCCCCATGCTTCAGGTTCTGTTTTGCTGGACTGAGGGTTCCTTTGGAAGACCTCACTGGCACTTAGGCCTACTAAAAGACACCCAAGCCCATGACTTCGAGCTTGGGAGTTACACACTTTACCTCCAGAATGACCCGTTCTTCTCCATTGTGCAGGATGCGGAAGGAGTAGAGATGATCCGGGCTTGGCTCTGGGATAATTTCACAACCTGCCAAACTGAGGGGCTGCTGAGCCAGTTTGCTTCGGTTCTTGTCCTGATAGAAGTGGAGGTGGCCATCTTTTACCTGACACCAACGGGACTTCCACTGGCTGTTCACTAGGACATTCAGGTAACCTGTGAGCAAGCACAGGTAACTTAGGCACACACCCCACATGGAGAAGGAATCCACACTCATGTACATAGGGGTGTCTGATGGGTAGAATCCAAGATCACGGCACAAAACAAATCCACAGGTAATGACAAAGAGCTAAAGCACAAAGACAAGCTGTCCTATCCACACAAAACGGGAGGAAAGGGTAAAAGTCTTGTTCAAAATGAGACCCTTGAAATTCAGGTTAGGTTTGAAGTAGCAAGTTAGCTGCAGATGACCGGACAAAATTGATCCCAGTTGGCGAGTACCAGATGACCCACCCAAAGCTCTCCCTGCTGCCTCCCGCACCCCAGGCTGATACCTAGGAAAAGCAGCACAGACGCCCTCTGTGTGCCTGTCTGGTATTACCTAACCTTCCTCTTGGCTCACCCTGCAAACCATTCCGTCACCTTAACGTGTAATGTGCACCACAACCAGCACAGATTTACTGGCGCTGACTAAAGAGGCTTCAGTGCCTCCCCAGGAAGGACAGCCTGGCACATGTGTTTGAGGAAGATGATGCCTGGTGTTCATCCCACCCTGCACACCAAAATCCAGCCCTGAGACAAGTCCTTGCAGAGGGGGTCATGCTCCCACTTACTTGAAGTCTCCAAGGATCTCTCTGGGCTATCCAAGGAGCTGGATTTTTTCCTCCCAAGGTTCATCAGGTTGCTGAGTTTCAGGCCAGTTGTGCCCTTCTTCTTAACTACTAGAAGAAGAAGACGAAGAAGTCATACATGTGGCTTTCCCACCTGACAGCAATACCCACAGCTTGCCGTCCCGCCCCAAAGCTGCCTGCACTAAGCAGCACTGAGGCACACACATCCCCTGCAGAGGGCAGATCTGCAACCGAGGGACAGGCTGGAATAGCCCAATGCCAGGGAGATGATGAGCAACCAGTGATCCCAGTTTGCCAAAGACACGCTATCTGTGCCACTTTAAACTCATGTTATTTCTAACCAGTGACTGCAGGAGCTGGGAAAGACTTTACACAGTTCCTGCTGTGTAGGTACCAACCTCCCTTCGCTTTCTTACACTACAAAGAATTGAACTAAGACGACATCTTTATTTGCTGCATTTTAATCTTTTTCTTTCTAAAAGAAGGACTCAGTGTGGGAAGGGGGGAAGCTTATGCCCAAACAGCCCCTTTAGCATCTTCCTACTGACCACATGAGTGCATGAATCCTGTGTAATCCTGTAAGAATCCTGGTAAGAAACCAAGCTGGATGTTTTTAATCCAGGTTTTCCTCCCTGTTACCATAACAAAGATGAAGTCCTAGTGTAGAGGGACTTTGCTGCCAAATTCCATCTCTTGGGTGACTCCAGTGAGTCCTCAGCACAGGTTTCTCTTTCTCTCTCTGTCTCTAATAGATAGGTCCTATCATCCTTCTAATAAAGCATCTCCTTTTTAATGTACTTACTAGCCACATCTTATAGATGAGGAATGCAGCTTAAAGCCCAGGGGCAGATGCCCAAGTGTGGAAGTGTAACCCCCCCACTGGAGACAGCTCAGCATTTCACACAGGTACTCCAAGTTTCTTAGGTTGCATCTGATCAACTCAAACTGTCCCAAACACGTCCAGAGTCCTGCAGGATCTCCGTGGTAGGGCAGCTATCATACCCAGCTTTCTCAAGCCCTGTCCTACCTCTGTAACTGCTGAGAAATCCCAGTGATCACCTATCACTTCATTATGGAAAAAACCCACTGAAATCAAACTCACAGACAGTGAATTCACACACAGCCCCCACCCTGCATCAGGTCAGCTTGAGGTGGTGATAGCAAGACAAATTACAGAAACCCCCACCACATCCAGGGTCAGTGGCCCACTTTTCCCACAGTGAGATTTTACCATCTTTAGGCTCAGCTGTCTCTGTGTGACCGTCCGTGCTGCTCCCACTCTCTGAGGCTGCAGAGTACCTCTCCGATACCTCCACCTGTCAACAAGCACCAGACACAAGCTCTGCACACAACCCATTCCTCCAGCCAGCACTGACAGAGTCAGTTTTGGGGGAAAGATGTGGAAAAAAAAATTAAGACTGCAAAAGGAAATTAAGATTGTTCCAATGAACTCTCCATTTCAGTGGAACCAGGGTCTGGTTCCACTCCTATCAGTCTTTGCTCAGATAAAATTACTGCATTTACTATTAGTTAAAGGAACAGTGTGGGAAAGCTTAAGTGTTTGTTCTCTCTCTAGAGACAAGGTGTACCTTTGGGTAACTGAGACGCTGTGAATCTGGGATGTACTGGTTGCCTTCGCTGCTTCCTTCACACAGCAGACCGCTGGTCTCCTGGATCACCTGTGCAGAAGGGGAAGTCACAGCCTGTGAGACAGTAATTCTCCCACTCCACACTCAGGACAGGCAAAACCACAGCAGGCTGGGAGACGAATGCTTTACAGTCCCTGTGACCCAGGGCACTTCCCTGGTCTATCAGCAGGCTGCCAGCCGAAACTGCTGGACCCAAGGCAGCTGGGGAGATGATGGCAGACGAGGCAGCTCCGCTGCTATCGCAGGCTCCACTAGGGCTCCTTTTGCTGCTGTTTCCCCCTGTCCTCAGCCAGTGCATATTGATCCACCCCAGACATCCCTCTTAGTGGCAGCAGCAGGGCTGGAAGGCCCCTTCTATGTGCCTCCCACATGCAGAAGGCAGCAGGAAACTGCAAGAAGAAGCCATCCCAGGACATGAAAATGAAGCAGTATATTTGTATACGGGTTTGTGGTGAGGAACACAGCATGCAAGGACAGGGCTGAGATAAGATATGGTCTCCCAGCAAAGCCAGGGTAGAAGCATGGGATCACCAGCAGGCCAAGCCACAAAGGCACCACTGACCCTGAGCCACTGCTCTGCCTGGTCTTTACTCTGTAGCCCCAGCACGATGACATCGGCGTTCATGGGGATGATCTTCAGCTTGTGTTCTTTCTTCTTCACTTGCTTTTCCTTGTGAATGACAGTGCAGCCCAGCAAATTCACATCGAGCTGAGGGTTGTGGTCTTTGGAGCTCTTGTAGCACTGAGGAAGGAAGATGGGAGGGCAGGTAAGAGGCCGAGGAGGAACCTTCTTTCTCGCTTACTGGTGTGAACCCAACCCTAGAAGCGTGTCGGTACAACCGCATGCGTTAAGTGCACTGAACACAAGAAGGTCCTATCCTACAAGCCTGTGGTGCCCACTCAGACTACACACAGGACACAGCTGTGCATATGGAGGTACACTTCTACATAGGTGCATATATAGCCTGAAATGCTTCTTGCAGTCACTGTTAGAGGGTCAAGTATGTGATTATCCAGGGGGACAGGCACCCCTTCCGCTTAACCACCTCAAAAAGCTTCCCTAAATAGCATTTTGGAAGCTTGGGATGTTGGTCCACAGCATGCCCTTGTGCCCTCCTCTGCAACCCCATACTCACATCCCCTCTGAAAACAGAATGAGATCATCAAATCTCTGGGACATGGTTTTTGAAGGATTGCTTCAAGGGGGCTTTGTTCTTAGCAGCTAGCCAACATTGGCCTGAGGTGCCACTTCCCTCCCCAGCTCATTAAAATAGAAAAATAGGAAAGTAGGTTTAGGCAGAGAGTGGAGGAGCTACCCACCAGCAGCCTGGTGTCCTTGATAACACACAGCTGTTTTGCCCACTGTCCCAGCCACTTCTTTCTCCACAGAAATGCACAGATGCGGGCATCCCTCATCAGCTCAATGGTTGCCTCCGTGGATGGCCACTGATGGGTTGCTGACTTGCCTTTGCTGCTCTCTTCTTCATCATAAGATTCATAGGAGCTACTAACAGCTTCACCATCTTCTATAACAAAAGCAAAGCTCAATCATTAAACATGCTTCCAGGACAACTCTGAGCCTACTGCTTGCCTCAGCCATGCTCACACACATGCAAAAGCTTCCAGCATAGGGATGTGTCTTTTGAGGCTCTCCTACAGGAGAATAATCAATAGAACAAGAACCCCCATTGATCCTTTTGTCTTTCTTACCCAACATTACAGAAAGACAGAACATTAGGGATTGGAAGGGAGGTCGAAAGATCATCTAGTCCAATCCCCCTGCCAGAGCAGGACCACCTAGACCTAATCTCATTGCAATGTTTTGTACCTAAGAGTGTCAGTTAGCAAACACTCAAAAGACACTTCTCAGTTGACCATGGATTCGAGAACATTCCCTTAGACACTGACTGCTGTTTGGTGCTTGCTTCCCCCCGGCAAAGATGCTTTTTCTGCTTTCCACATCATGCCAAACACAGTTTTTAAGGCAACAGCAGGCTGCAGTCAGCCCTTGTCCTCTGAATGCCAGAAGCAAAACCGGTATTTGCAAGGCCATGCAGCAAGCAACGATCTACTGTGTTGGAGGTGCCGTTCCACAGTCCCTCTCTGTGCTAATGGGTCTCTCTACTCAGCATCTAAGGGGCAGCAAAGGGCTTTCATAACACTGCTGCAGCAGCAAAAATTGGTCAAACTGCAGCAGTAGTGACATTTTTCACGTTCACTCTTACTACCTTATCAGGATGACGAGCTGGGATAATCGCTATCTAGCTCTAGTGTGTTGGAGGTCATTGGAGTTTTCAGCTGATAGAACAGTTGGTCACTGGTACCAGGCTCATCAGAAGCACTGCCAGCGTTCCTACTGCTGTAGGTGAACTTGCAGTGCTCTGGGCCTGGCTCTTATTCATCAGCTAAGCTCACACAGCAAGCTGGTCAGATTTGAGCAGCACTGGCATAGCATTTTGCATTCTTGTGCTACCAAACATCATGAACAGCTACTGATAGACTAGATTAACTTTTTGTGAGATAATCCTAACATTATCAGACTGGTGCAAATGAAGAGAGGAAAAGCAGCCAGAAAAGAGGAAAAAAACTCCCTGCAGCATTAGGAGCTTCACTGAAGAACCTTTCCTTAGTTGGGTTGATTTCTTCTTAAAATAAAAGGAACTGAGATAAAGCTACAGCCTTACCCCCAGTGAAATCTCACTCTATAACATCGCTTTGGTGATCAAAGCTGCATCAGTTGAACAGATGAATTACAAAGGAAATCCTCTTTCACAGTCTCTGAGAGGTGCTGACAGCACACAACTCATTCACCATCTCCGTACCCTCGACAGATCAGACTGTCCGGCTTTTATGGGAAAACATTATCCCCAATGCATTATCACAATGCAGACCTTGTCCACAGGTATCTTGGGCAGAAATCCACAGGGAAGTAAAGTGTTGAGGTTCCTCATCCCTAGAAGTAACAAGAGGCTGAATCTCTGCACCACTAAAGACCCTTGTTTAGGCAGCTGTGATATGCTTAAGGGAACCTCATCTTCTAAATCTTCCTCCTTATTGGGGGCTACTGCTAACTGTCCCTGTAGTCCCTTTCAGGCGTCTCTGGTGACCCTCACCTAGGCGTTAGCTCTCAGGCCACCACCTTTCTCTTGTTTTGTTCCATCTCTCAGTGGGCGCCCTGGCTGCTCTTATGTGCATCAGCCACAGCCACAAGTACTCCATGAGATGAAGTCATCTCTACGTGAGCTGCAGCCATTGCTGACCCAGTGACACTGCTACAGCTTCATGATCAAAAGGCATTATCCACTACGTAGTTGGCAGACTGGGACAAACCTTGCTTGGGTGACTTGAGACAACACTATCATCACCGCTATAGCTCACTCAATCCCAAGTCACATAGCTCAGGCACTTCAGTATAAATAAGGTCTTAATTTCTGCCCACTGGCAGTTTCAACTAAGACCTCAGTTTTATCCTCTCATTGCCACATCATCAGTGGCAGCCATGCTCTTGGATTGTCTTTATCTAACCTGCCTTTGCTTCTCTCTGTGTCTTCCCACAACATCCTAGGGACCCCAATCAATACCATGGTGCCAGAAGCTCCAACTCTTTCATACATCAGAGTTGTCTCTGCCTGAGTAGAGAACCTTCAACATTCGCTCATTGCTACTTGTCAACACAACCTGCGTTACCACACATGAGCTCCACACCAGGGAAATAAAGTCTGGGCTCTCCTCATTGCTGTGTTGAGAAAGGTACAAAGAATGTCACCTTGTGTATCCAGCTCAGGCAGACAGAGCAGAGGAGCTGGTTACCCTCCATGCACATAACGAGCAATGCCAGGGGGAAGAACCTAACCATCTTTGCCAGAACTGAGTAGTTGCTCTGTTGTGTTTTGTTTAGCATATTGTTTTTTCGAAGGCAGTTCAGGTTTGGAAAGCATGCCGTACCCATCGTTATTGTGGCATAAATAACGCCCTCAGTAACCTGCAACCCTGGCCTGGGTCCAGTCGCAGCAAGCCTACCAAAAAGACCTGCACAGTCAAAAGGAAAGAGAGAGGGAGACAAAGACAGAAAGCCACAGGTAAGCAAATGTGGAGAACAAGGGTGTCAGTTCAGCTCAGCCCTGTGCTCCCTCCTCGGCCGGGGAGGCTGCCCCATCCCTGCTGCTGTAGCAGTGAGACTTCACACAGTGATAGTGTTTTCAACCCACTCCCTCTAAGGTGGCAGTTCCCTTCCAAACAGAATCTTCATCATTGTAATTAAAACCATCCAGGGCACACGAGCGGTTTCAGGCAGAGTAATTGCTGCTCAGCTGGCAGTCACTCTGCCCCCTACATTTTCACCCTGCTTCTTATCACGCCCTTCAATTATGCAAACGCAGATAATGATAATCATTTCACACGTTTCAGCCCAGGAGGAAAGGGAAGCAGCAGTATTTGCCAGAGTTGTGAAATGAAAGGCAGAGGCACCCCAGCAGAGGGGTGGGAATCTTGCTGATGAATGAGGGACCCCCAAGACCCAATGGCTTTACCTACCCACTTCATTTCAATGAATTCACCCACAGTTTGTTACACAGTGCCTTGCAGTCCCACCTCTGATGCTGCTTGGATGCTCTATCTCCTCAGCCCATCTGGAGACTTGCTTTGATGTCCTTTCTTGGCAGTGCACTCGCTAATTTTAGTGGTGTTCCTATTTTGGTTTGATTTCACTACGCCCATTTGTTTGGAGACACATGGGTGTCTTCCAAGGCTCACGCTGTAATTCTGTCAGAAACACCACCAGCAGCTCCTTGGACTGCCAGCCCCTGCCCTACCCAGCTTGTGGGGAGAGGAGGGTGAGCACAGAGGGCTTGGGGGTTAACCGGGGTCAGTCTTTGGTGTCTTTGGCCCTTGCACGTTCAGACTGCTCTTTAGAGACAGAGGTCACACCAGTGTCTCAAGGCAGGTGCTAGCAACAAGCACCACTCCCCGCAGGGCAGGTTCAGGGTACTACTGCCATCTGATGAGTTTGGGGCAGGGACTCATTAAAACAGCAGGTGGGACCAAGACCTGAAGGATTGTCCACGTGCCATGACATTTGAAGCGTGATCTCTAGAGGCAGCCTGGGGCACCAGCAGCTTCCCAGCATCACTACCACAGCTCCCTTCACCTTCTTCTGAGCTCCTGCAGCCTCCTCCTGCCAGTAATCTGCTGCCTCACATCTCTCCCTGCTCCTCCTTCTCATTTATGCCAAGGCACCACCTTAAACATGAGGTTGGCAGAAACACAGGGACTCTCAGGGTTATAATGCTGCCTTCCTTCTCAAGCCACTGGCACTGCAGCATACTGGGCACTTTGCATAGAAGAAGGGACATGCTGGGGCCTGCAGAGGGGACAGGTAGTTGAGCAGTCACAGGAGGGAAAGTCACCACACTCGTCAGTGTCAAGGGACTGTCTGGACTTGCATATCCCATCTCTGGTGGCTTCCCAGCCTCCTGTCTCTGCTCATGACTGTGATGCTGCTCTGTAAAACACAGACCCCACTGGTCAATGTGCTACAAAGCGGTGCCCAGAAAGACCTCATTTTGACAGTGCTCCCATCATATGGTTTTCATTTCTTTTTGCAGGGCTCTGATGTCTCACTTCCTTAGGCATCTGACTGGCCTGACTTTCAGTGGGTGGTGGGTGTATTTGCATCTCTGAGCAGCAGGTTACCAAGGAAGAGCAGAGCTTTAAGCTGGGTGTGTGCTTATCGCTCTTGCCAAGCCAAGGCTATGAACACAATGTGAGTTTATGGAGCTGCCTGGATAACATAAACTGGGTTTTCCAGCATGTGGATCCATGGCTGTACTGCACTAATCTGGTGTATATCTTTACATGCCATGGCTCTCAGCGTGTCACCTGTCTTCCCAGCGTGCAGCGTCCATTTAGCTTACAGTGCAGGCAACTGGAAACCCCTCATGGAGATGAAGCTCCAGCAACCTGTGCTGCCCCTGCTGCAGAAGGGCTTCAGCCCCCTCATCACAGCCATTACCTCAGCCAAAGAATCCAGAGTATTTCAGGAAAACCAGCCTGGCACCTGACTACACTTGGCAGAGCTGGGAGACCTCCCATCCTCACCAAACAGCGTATTTCTCCGCAGCCATAAAGAGACTAAAACTTTTCCCACCTGAGCTGGGTACCACCTTCCTGTTCACCACTGTAATGCACCTGCAGCCAAAATGGGATAGGGTTCAGGGAAGCAAAGGTCTTCCTACATCTCCCTTCTCTGTTTATCACTGTACCTACTAAGTCTTTGTGAAAACTGCAGCCACCTTGAGCTACAAGCTGGCCAGGAGCACAAGGTGCAGTGAAGGCTGTCCAGATCCATCAACCCCTGAACACTTCCACCAACAGGGGCACTGCTGATAGTTCCTTGTCAGGGAGCTTCAAAGCCCAGCAGTGCACACAGGAGCTCAAAGGACTCAGCTTCTCTCATAAGCATCTCAGATTCAACAGCCAAGGCTTAGATCCAAATCTTTCACCCCTAACTTTTGCTTCTTTGCTAGCACTAACTCTCTTCACTCAGCTCTGGCCCACACCATACACATCATTGACCCCTCGCTGCTGCAGTCCTCGCTGCTGAGCAGAAATCTCCTTCCAGAGCAGAGTGATATAATCTGCCTCACTTGGGCCTAAATGGATCATAAAGTGATGACAAGATCAGCTCTGCTATCAGATTGGAGGAAGGCAATCTCTCATGAAGGCTGCTCAGCAGCAGGATGCAGGAATGCATCTGAAAAAGTGGCAACGTGGGAGCTCAGCCTGCCTGCAGCAGCCTCACCCAAAGGGCTGGGAGCCCACAGGGAACAGGCAGCGGTGGGACTGCTAAGGACATCACTGGGAAGTGCCAAGCCAGGCAGTGAGTGAGTGTGCGCAGAGGGAACCACACACTGTCCCCTCACACAAAGTGTGGCTTTTTAATCACGTTTACAGATGGTTGAGCTGTCACGAGAGACTGAGCTGAGTAAAGAGCCGATTATGAAAACGG
Source organism: Phoeniculus purpureus (assembly GCA_028565055.1). NCBI lineage: Eukaryota > Metazoa > Chordata > Aves > Bucerotiformes > Phoeniculidae > Phoeniculus > Phoeniculus purpureus. Next base: position 2,980 of record JAOXOE010027833.1, on the reverse strand, counting down.
TTATCACGCCTAACCGAGTCGCGGATTCCGAGCCCCAAAGGGACGATCAGAGCACTAGGACATGACTGCAAGCCACCAGAGCCTCAGCGCTCGCTCCCGAACAGAACCTGCGCCTGTCTGCCAGAACACCATCATCGAGACAAAGAGAATCCCCAGCGGTTTACCACGTCTTACAGTGCCATTACATTAACCCAGACACAGTACTCACTCCTAGAGGAAAGTTAGACATTTGAGTAATTCAACAGCCTTTTGTTTCCAACCAGCATTAGATCTGTCACATCAGGTGTGACCAGCGCCAGAAGTTGTCACACAAGCTGTAAGGAGTGCCTGCACTTTCATTTCCTCATCTTCATCAACCTCAGGTCCTCCCCTCCCGCATATGACACCCTCCAGGCTGCTGGCTGTGCTGTACCATTTACAGAGACATCATACGGCTCAGCCTCCTCGTAGTATCCCTCTGGGGATTCAATCTTGGGGACTGGAGGTTGTCTTGTTTCGGAAATCTACAAAATAAATACACAAAAAGAAGCAGGATTTTAGGTAAAACCAGATCCTTGGAAACAACAGGAAATCCCTTTTTTTAGTGGGTGAGTTTTCAGATGTGTACATCAGGATTTTCACGTAAACTGGTTGAGATGATGGGGGAGAAAAAAGAGTGCTGGGGGTTTCCAGGGTACAGTTAGCTCAAATATAAAGGAGTCATTTGAAATTTCTGTGTAGTTGTGCCACACATGTTATTTTATTTAATGCTGATGAAAGCCCCAGGAAAATAAACTCATAGTTTTCCTCAAAAGCAGCAATTGCAACCTATTTGCCTTACCATGAACTGGGGCTTCTGCCTGCTGCACCAATGAGCAGCTAATTCTAACTGGGGTCAATCCTCTGATCTTAACAGGCAACCCAAGCGCGGACACTCGGTGCCATCCCAGCTCTGCACTGAGAAGCGTCGTGTTGCTGGTCGTGTGTCCAAGTTTCTGATAACACACCAACAGCCGCCACAGGTCTTTGCCTTAGGAACGGTATCAGGAACCTTTAATTGTGCTCTTAGCAAAAACTGAAGGAAATGGATAAACAACACTGATGGAAAATAAGCCTTTGAAAAGAGTCCAACTGCTGGAAAACCCCTGTGGTGCCTGCCAAAACCCACCCTAAACACAAGCAAGGGCTGGCAGGAAGAACAGTGCCTTGATCCTCTACAAATACCAACACAGGAGGGGAGGAAAAAAAAAGGGGGGACGCTAAGAAACAAAACGTTTTGCTTTCTAAATCATTCCCACGGCTGTTGAACGTGACACAGCAGAGCCACAGCTCATGCTCTTCCCAGAACACACAGCATCCTGCTTCCTTGCATGACCTGGCAGTAGCACCCCCATGTTCCCCAGCGAGGTGTCCCCTCTCCTCACCCAGGTCAAACCACCCCCAGTCATCTGGCAGTGGTGTGTTCCATCTCAAGCTGCTTCAGCTGAGACCTGCGCAAGTCCTGGACTCAAAGTGCAGTGTGTGCAGGGCAAAAGCTTCCTTTCTCCCAGGAAAGCAGGACTCTCTCTGCAGAGGCAGCAGTGATGAAGGGCATGGACCACGCACAGACCTTTATGCCAGCCCAAGTGATTGCTCCTGGTGGCATCAGCATTGCAGAGCAGTTTAAGGCAAGTTTAGTCCCTTTGCAAGTCACGCTAGAATCATCAAAATGCAGGATATTGCAACCAACAGGTCCTGCTGCCCAGAAGTAGAAAGGAAGCTTTGAAAGAAGAGGTTTTCTGGCCAGCAACTGCCCGCAACGGGAGGGGATGCTGAGCCAGCGGCAGCTAGGTATCCTCACCATGTCAGCCAAAATCTCTGTCTCCACTCCCACACAGGCAAGCTGCACACAGCTCCATCAACCTTGCAAATATCTCAAGCATCTTGGATGAAAACCCCTTCCTACATGGGCCTGCCAGATGCTGTAAGCTGGCTTTCCAGAGCCACGTAGGACACACTGCTGCAAAACACTTGCCTCCAAATGCTGAAAGGTTTAGGAACTTGTCCTAATGTGTTAAATTAAAGAAAGAAAAACAAACCCAGGCACTCCAAGTCTTTATTTAATCCATTTCCTGGCCAGGGAATGTGTCTGCTGTTGCCATCTGCGGTGGCCTCCTGCATGCAGCCAGCTTGCATTGTGCTACCACCACAAACAAATGTGACACAAAGCAATGCTGTGGGTTTATGTGACACCATCCCGCAAATGTCAGGGAAGGGGAGGGGGAGAAAGGGGCTCTCCTGTTTTGTTTTCTACATACAATGGAAGCCAACAGGGACTAGGCGGGACTGCACCTCAGATGCCTGAGCAGCTATTTTTTCTCTTTCCCTAAGAGTGTGGAGTCATTTGTCTCTGGTTAAGTCAAAAAGTATTCCCTGCGTTACCCAGCCCAGGCCGGCCCTTGCAGAACATTTGCCTGTTGCACTACAGTACAATGGAACATGCAAACAGAACCAGCTTGGGCATCCGCACCGCATGACTTGCTCGGTGGACGGCTGCGGAAAGGAACAGAGCTGCCAGGGGATGAAGAAAGGTCACCAGTGTCTGAGCTGCAGCCTGCAGGACTCATGGTTTAAACACTGCTTTGGGAGAAACACAAATACATTAGTGGGATCCAGCTGGGCCACCCTGGTGTTGGGTTGCCCCATTGACTGTTGGTGCCAGGGACAATCTGCTGGGCAGAACTTTATCACAACATGTTTCCTGTACCTCAAAAGGTAAGCGCAGAGCAACATCACAGGGCACCTTAACATCAAACCAAAGGAAACTCCACAGAAGTAAAGCAGATGCATTCCCAGGTCCTCTCCTAAGCCCCCTGTTCCTGTGTAAGGAGTTATGTTCTCTCTTCTTCTCAATGTCATCTAGTGATAGGACAAGGAGCAATGGATGTGAGCTGGAACATAGGAGGTTCCATATAAATATCAGAAGGAACTTCTTCCCAGTGAGGGTGACAGAGCACTGGAA
>JAOXOE010027832.1:0-17435 GCA_028565055.1 Phoeniculus purpureus | reverse complement strand
TGAAGGGTGGGTGTCAGGAGGATGGAGCCAGGCTCTTCTCAATGTCATCTAATGATAGGACAAGGGGCAATGAGTGTAAGCTGGAACATAGGAGATTCCACAGAAATATGACAAAGAACTTCTTCGTGGTGAGGGTGACAGAGCACTGGAATGGGCTGCCCAGGGGGGTTATGGAGTCTCCTTCTCTGGAGATGTTTAAAACCCACCTGGATATGTTCCTGTGCAACTTGGTCTAGGTGATCCTGCTCTGTCAGGGGGATTGGACTAGATGATCTTTCAAGGTCCCTTCCAATCCTTAACGTTCTGTGATTATTTGAAATATGTCAACAGTGGAATTTTGTCCCTCTGGGAGAAAAAGGGTTGCTAGGCACGGGGGCAGGAGGAGTTGGGTCCAATTCTATCTACTTGAGATCTTTCATTAACCATTTAACTGCTTGAGTAAGTTCAAGATGGTAATAAGGATGTTTATTCACCATTACTCAGAACTTCATCCAAGGAGCAATCAATTGCTATTGCTGTGCAGATGCTGTGCATTTTTACACGGAAAAATTGTATAGATACTGCATTTCAATATACTTCCACATTTTCCCAGCAGGTACTTAAAACTCCAGGTCAAAGACTTCTGTAGCAACTGGCATTTTCTTAATAGAACTAAACCCCAAAATTTGAGTCTACCTGAAAATACTGATGTGCCTTTCACATACAAATTAATTACAGTATAAGCAAATGTGGCTCTGGATTGTACTCAAGCCTCTTAAATTCCAGCAAACTCTTCACACCAGGAGAATGGGGCTGATGTTTGGGATGCTGACCCCAAGCATCTCACAAGCACAGCTCCAGCAGCAACTGCCACACAGGGAAGCAGATCACTTCCTCTGTCCTTTCCCTGCCTGGAGGGCAGGAGAAACTGCCCACAATTTGCAAGTAAATAGCCAATTCCTAAAACTCACTTGATACTTCACACTTTCAAAGTATGCAATGAACATGAACTAACCATTATTACTATTGATCGAAAGAAGACAGCAGGTCTTTTTCCAGATCTAAATGACCCTCCTGCTACCTAACAACTCATAATATCCCTTCCTCATTAGGATGCACAACCAGCTCCCACCTCTGGCTTCCCTGAAGGAGGCCAGATACTTTTCTTTCTTCCACTGCCTCGGTTCACTTAACCGAGTTACCATGTGTTGATCATTACTCAAAGAGCTTAAGAGTGCCTGCTGTCACACACCCTTAGACATTTCCAGGAATTGAAGTATGTGCCCTCTTTTCTCCAACACAACAATCTGTAGTGTACCTTCTCTGTAGAGAGAAGAGGTAAAACGCTGGAGTGGCTTCCTTGTAACATGTCTACAGAACAAAAATCAAAGCCTGCTCAGGCTCTTCAACCTTTCTGTGCAAGATCTAAAACTCTCAGACTATGTCCTTTACCTTGAAACCAATGCAATGCTGTAATAGATGAAACTCTTCTTTAAAGCCTAGGAGCACAGGAGAAAATGCATTACCAAGCCTGAAGGTGTCCAAAGTATTTGAACTTGGAATTCTTGCAATCATGCAGAAACACAGCTTTGAAAACTATAATGAAAAAATCAAAGGAAGTCAGAGGTTTCCTCCTGCAAAGACAAAGATACTTCCAGGTTTCCTTTTATTGAAAGGCTCCTTTCAGAAATCAGCACTGCAAAAATGTTTGCAGCCTGGATAGAGTTCAGGCCTCCTGGGAGACAAAGGATTTTTATAAAGGGGTCATTTTTCTATCTCTACAAGTGTTAAAAAAAGGCTCTGAAGGTCACGATTTCTGGAAGCACCTAAACAGTGACAAAGGCAAAACTTTCTATCCCTCTCTGCCAAACTAGATAATGAGCTCCACAGCCATGTCTCAGTCAGCTCTGGGCAGGGGTTTGCAGCATTTAAAAAAAATCTAAACACAGTGATGGACTAATCACCACCGTGGAGACTCGGAGGTTTCCTGAAGGGAAAATGTTTATGAAATATATTTCAGGCTGATATAATTACTTTCTTTTATCAGACATCAAAGTGTATGACTTACGATCACAAACTGAGTACTACAGTCAGCCCTGGAGTTTGTTGTGCTCATTGAGGCACAATACCTCAGCTCAGGGCAGGTTGTGACTGCAGATACCCCGACTGGCAGAAACCCAGAAGATTCCAGTAGTGGCCAGCCTGTGGCTAGTCTTGAGGCAGCATGTGTAGTCCTGCCTGAAAAAGTACATAAGGGCAACAGTCTGCGTGCCTTGAATGAGGTCTCACCTTGACTCTCACACAAATAATGCACCTCTTTCAGTGGTTTAAAAAGTACGAGAAGCTCAGCAGCAAGGCTGAGGAGTGGACAACATACTGACATGTTGTCTTCTCTTAGGAGATGAGGTTAAAAGCAACAGAACACTCAGAACAGTCATCCTGACCTAAAAGACTACTTAAAACTGCACCAGTAAAAAATAAACAGAAAAAGAACATTAAAACCAGCAGACCTTCGAAACTTCTACTGAACCAGACCCATGAAGAGGTCTTTAACAGACCTATCTATCACAGGACATTTTTCCATTCTTTCTCAGTGCTCTGCACAGAAAAGCAGCTCAGAACAAGTTGTTGTTAGGAACCACATCTGTAAGGGTTGTGGCAAGGAGACGCTGACCTGAGCACAAGAGACAGAGTGAGAGGGAAGAGGAGGGGAAGGGAGATAAAGCACAGCAATGAAAATCCTTCCAGAATTAAAAAGGCCACAAGAACTTTGCCTGAACTAGTAGTTGTTGTTTTTATTGGATTATTTTATAGGGTTTTATGTTATTTAATCGAAGAAAGAAAATGGAGGCCGTAAAATATGCAGAGCTAACTGGGGCTGCAGAGTACACTGCTGAGTATCGCCCGTACTGCCATTTCCCCTTCCCTGTCAAAAAATAAAAATATCGCTCTTTATATCCCTGTCACATGGAACAGCAGTCCTCCCGCACTTGCCCATCAATCATCCCGGAGCGCACCTTTACCTTGAGCAGTTTGTGCCAGGACGGTGAATAAGGAAAGCTCAGGAAATAATCTCCCTTTCCACAAGATAGAATTCAATTTCCAGTATAGCTCAGACCACTACTTTTCTTGAAAAGGTGGCACCATACATTACAGCAAAAAAGCATTTTTCTACTGCTAGTGAAAACTTTAGTGAGCATTATGATTATGTGGTTTGTACTCCAGGCACCAATGACCACCAAGTAGGCTAATAACATGTGAATTCTGATGAGAACCATCCCTCCAGCTGGGATAAAACGTCAAAGACAGTTTTCCCCTGTTTTTTTGTTGTGGGGTTTTTTTCCCATTCTGCTTTCTTTACTCTGAGTTTTTCTGCAGCTCAGACAACTCTTCAAGATTCTCCTTGAGACCAAGCACTTCACAATAAAATTATCCCACTCATCTGGTGCTCAGGTAGCCCTAGTTAGCCTTTCAGCCACTGTTCCAACAGGCTTTGATCTTTGAGCTTTGACAGCCCCATATTGGCTTCTTCAGGTGATGCTTTCTTAGAAGCCTTGTGAAGAATCTCTGCAAGTAGAGTGAGCTTTCACCAATGACTCTTTGAATCTCTCAGCAACTTCGGTGAGGATTTTGTCTCTCCTCCAGCACAGCTGACAGAGGTTGTGCAGCACATGCCATGACGTCTATGGAAAGCCCCACAAACGGATGGTGCCAAAGCACTGCTTCACTGGATTTGCCTGCAGTATTTCTAAAATGAAGATGAAGAGACAGTTTTCGCCCTCTAGATGCCCTGAAGCTCCAAGTCCCAGCTCTTTGCTCTGCAGGTCTGGCCAAACTATCATTCTGCAAGCTGGTGCCTGATAGACAGACTCTGGCAGCCCCACAGCCTGAGATGGGCAAAAAGGTCAGGACGATTCAGCCCTCCAAAGTCTGTTGCTCATAGTGCTGCCGCAGCTCCGAAAGCTTATCCAGCCTTGCAGAGCTGTCAGGAAAATTTACCAGCCACCGCACAGAAATTGCTTGCCTTTTACCACTGCGATTGACAGTAATGCAAGAAACTAATGGCATTTTACTTGCCTGTCGAAAGAAATTACTCACCCTGGGCCAGCAGGATTGGCAAAGGATTCTGTAATCCTTGCAGCAATTTTTAAATTAGACCCTTGTGTTTGCAGGGCTGAAGACCAGTCACAGACAGCAGCCTGCTTCAGGATGGATTCAAACACAGCACAGCACATGGCAGCAATAAAACAGCGAATGGTAGCTGAACACTGCGCTCCTGGCTCTTCTATAAAAAGTTTACAGATTTCAGAGGGCCACATCCATTTCCAGATCATTAATCTCTAACAAAGACTGTGCATGTAATGAAAAATTTGGGAAATTCTGGACAAAATGGCCATAATAAAAAATTGGAGGCAACTAATCTAAGTGGTACAGGATGGGGCTCCCATTTGGTCTGTATGTGCAGAAGTACAACAGTATAGGGGCTCAATTCACTTCCTAATTCAGTAGTGGACAGGATCATTCCCTCCATGGTTTTCCCTTTCCTTCCCAACAACAGTACTAAACATTCCTTTAGCATTTTTCCTTTATCATTGCAACTGGTCTGTTTGCCACTGGACTGCTCTGTTCTGATTTTAGCTTCATTACCAACAGTCCCCCAGCACGGATGGCAGATGCTCCATCATGGTTCAGTCAAATCATTGTTAACTGAGCTACCTCAGTATTTTGGTGACAAACAACAGTCCTTCATTAGCTGGCAAGTCAAGGGGGAAGGACTCAAAAAGGTTCTTCACTAGCACTGCCCCAGGGAATTTCAGCGAGACAAACAGGGGACCTGCAGAACACTTCTGAGGTTAGGAATGAGAGGCTCTCACAGTTCTGGTTTTGGTTAGCCTCTGTTTTCTTGACCAGCCTTTATGATTCAAGTTCCTACATGTCCTCAAAAACTAGATGAATAATCAGCTCTGCAAAAGGTCACATAGAAAAAAGAGAGAGAAGAAACAATTCATGTTTCATGAAGACTGCAAGTGCTTGGGTGCCAGATACTAAAGCGTCACTTAAACTTTCAGCACATCAAAGCACACACCATGTTTGCCACAGCAAACACTCTAGAACCAGACTTTCCCACCAGAGGAGTTGGACAGCGCTGAATGAACTACTGATAAACCCAGTACAACCCTGTATAACCACATACTCAATGGTTTTCAGCAAGGAAGACTCACAGTGAGATGCTGTACCCCACTGAGCATTAAGCACTTCCCATTCCTGTTCTGCTTTTTTGTTTTAACTAGTCCCTAACCCAGTTAGTCACGAATTTGCAATTAATGAGCCTTGTTTAGAGGATGTGAACTGTTCTGATATACAGGCTTTCAGCACAGAAAGACTATGTAATTCAGCAAGGGAATGTGCTTGGGGGAGATTCCAAACCTTCAATAAAGGAAATCAGCTGTTAAGCCATTTTAACAAGGGGCAGCACGCTGTGCTCTCAGCTCCACGGTGCCACCCAACGATCTCACATCTTGCCATCTGGGGACAAAATCATCTTCATACACTCAGGATGTTTAACACCTGCTTGTAAACTTGGAGCTGGCCAAAAAATGGCTCTGATTGAAGTGAGGATGATGTGAGGCCACTGGAATTCTTAACTATGAGAAACATGCAGAGCTGCACACACACGCGTTTGATCTTACACGGCACAGGACCAATAACCCAGGGCTAAACTAATTATGACTAGTCATGCTTGAGCTGGAAAACAGCAGCCACTCCTCTCCTGCTTCTAGGGGACAAGCAAAATACATGCCATCATGGCTCATCTTCCCTGCACCTGGAAGGTAAGAACTGTCCATTGAGCAGATTATCTCCTCAGCTGGGGACATGGGGACACATAGTACAGCTATGGGGACACATAGTACAGCAGTGCATTTCCCAGGCCATGATAAAACAGTGAGAACCTAAAAGATAGTATTTTGAATGAAATAAAGTCACCTGTCATCTGTCATGTGCCCATCAACACATGGAAATATTTCAGGGTGAGGAGGGGCTTAATTATACTGGAAGAGGTTTATAAAATGCATGAAGATGGACTAAATGTTCTTTGTTCTGCTACAGCAGTCTCTTTCAGACACATTTGAGGGGGTGAATCCTGGAGAACAGGAGATTAATTCTTGGAGACAAGCATTTTTTTCCCCTCTAGCAACTCCCTAGCTCTTCAGAGAAAACGACCTGGTCTGCTGTTAACACATCTTGAAGACGACAGAAAGATTAATTATGCTTCTCCCTATTTCATCTTCATGGCACATCTGAGCAGCTTCCACAGCTGCGAAACCTTTCTTCCCAGGGTCCTTTTGATTGTACTGCTGACTCAAAAGCGTCATTCAACCTTAGGGGAAGTCCCATTCACCCAGACTTAGTATGGAGAGGGGGTGGTAGAGGGAGACCTAAAATTGTCTTCTACTTAACTTAAAGAGACAATTGAAGAAAATTTATTCATAAATCAAGCTCTTCACTCTCAAAGAGTCACCTGTCCTTGCAGCACCCTGCACACAGATGCTATTGGGACTAAAGGGCTCAGAAATGCAGCTTGCTCCAATGACTGGGTGACTCTGCTTGTTCCTACAGAAGATAAGAGATGAAGACGGGAAAAGCAAAGCAACCTGCCTTCCGTTTTTGTAGACACAATATTACACCTACAAATCACAATTGGTTTCCAGCTGTAGCAGTAACACTGAGTTTGAGACCAGCCTCCTGCAAAGGTGGTGTTTGTCGATGCCTGCGTGGTGGTGGCTGTAATTATTTCCTCCAGCAATTACTGTTGCTGTATCTGACCTTACCCTAAAGTCAAGTACTGAGGCATTAAAGTGACAATATCTTCTGTGCAAGTAATTGCTGACACCAAATCTTACTCTCGATTACTAATGTCAATAGCTTGTGGATATTAAAAGCAAAGCCAGTATATTACTGGGACTGAGATTACTTTCCAATCTGACAGTTAGGCTATAAATTACCTGATTTGCTGATGAAGATCTCAAATTACAAAGGCACCAATTCAAAAAAAATCACTAAATATATGGATGACTTGCTTTGCTGTGAAGTGGCATTAAGGAAGTGCTCTGCTCTTCCCAGTGGTACTGCATACCTGATGGGAATCTTCCCTGTCAGGCTATCAACCTCAATTAACTCAAGGCCCACCTATTTTCAGGTGTAACACTCTGCCTATCAGCATAGCACCAGGCTTCAAACAGTGGGTCTCCAAGCCATAGTCTACAGCTCATCTATCAGAAATACCTATATTATCCTTCTTTTCTTACCTTTTAGAATTGTGAAACCTCAGCAGTACCATTACAATCAAGGCTGTACTTACTCGCGGGAACACTTTATCTTATTTTCACAATGGGAAGCCCTTTCTTTACAGGCTATTCCTGCAGCTAAGACCTCTCCGCAGTTTCACATGAAATTAAGTAGCTAATGTCATACACGTGGTGCTGCAAAGACTAAATTACGATATTAAGGGAAGTCAAGGTTCAGTTTCCCTGCACGTAACAGGTGAGATATATGTATGGGGAGAGGCTGGATGTGGGAAATGTAATACACAATCACAGGTGAATATAAAATGTAAATTAAAATGCACTTCGTCATATGTATTACATCTTTTACACCTCAGCTCGGCAGATATCATTCCACAGATTGAGACTGAGCTGAAGTAATTTAGAGGGAAGCTGGTAGCTGAAACACATAATCACATTTACAGAACAATGTAATTACATTGAATTTCATATGATTTCCTGCCATTGGTTTAAAAGTGCAGCCTCCTCCACATTCTTGACTTAGGCTGAACATGACACTCAATGTAAACTTCCTTTTACATAGTCAGGTAAAGCATTGCACGTGGGGAGAAAGTAGGCTACGATTCCTTGAACTGAGCAAGACTACCATACAGAGATGTTGATCATGAAGTACCACTGAGTTCAAAGCTTAAATTTCTAGGAAGATTCTGTTTCAGCTGATGACCATTGATTTTAGATTTTGCTGTATTAAATGTCTCACACAGAACAATTCTGCTGACCTTAGTACCTTGTTCACTAGTGAGCTCTGCTCTCTGGGACAAAGGAATTTGAAGGGAAATCTACTCTTAGCAAAAGAGTTTCCAGGTTTCCATATGCTGTACATGCTTCAGGGAGATGAATATATAAGACTTTTATAAACAACAGGCTAATAATTGGACAATGCAGATCATATCCATTAAGAATAGCAAGAAAATACTGGGGGTGGAAAAAGTAATTGCAACTGAATGCAGACAATGAGTTTGAGTTTTAAACACGACGACAAAGGACTGGGATTTTATCAAAGTCAGGACTAAAGCAGCACAGACACTGATATGCATTTAAATCCTGTGAATCAATTAACATCTGATCTAGAGATAGAAAACTTGCAGGCCTGTGCTGCCAGCCAAAACGTACCACGTGAACAGAATCACAGACTGTTTGGGGTTCCAGAGGGAACCTCTGGGGATGATCTAGTCCAATTCCTCTGCTAAAGCAGGTTCACACAGAACAGGTTGCACAGGAACATGTCCAGGTGGTTTCTGAATGTCCCCAGAGTAGGAGACTCCACAACCTTTCTGAGCAGCCTGTTCCATGGTGCTGTGCTCCCATCCTCAAAGTAAAGAAGAATTTCCACTTAAAAGTCTTCTAAAAGTACCAGCAAGCTTATCGCTGATGAGGTGAAAATCTGCAATTCCACCTAGAGTGAAAGAATTCAAGTAATCTCTTTGCAGAACAACTTCAAGTAGCAACCAAAGTTGTAAAAAATCGAGGCATATTTATGATTGATTTGCAAACAGAAAGAAAAATTATTAAATTGATAAAAAATGCTATTTACTGCTGGCAGTTCATTTAGCTTTGTGAAGAGTGTTTCAACATTTATATTCCTTCATTGGAATAAATAAGTATTGAAGTATAACAGATAATGAAGCAGATGCTAAAAGACAATAAAAGCACATAGGGGTTTTTTCCTTTTCTTTTAGCAGACCAATATAAGCTCCAATGAAATACAAATTTAAAAGTAGATTTTAATGCTGGGAACTTTTATGAAAAGTAAACGAACAATTGATTTAAAGCAGTATAATTATCAGTGAATCACAACACAATGGAAATGGCCTCGGCAAGCTCCAAATGCATTATAAACTGTAGAGAGGGAGGGTGAATGAGGAAGAAAAGAGCCCCTAAAAGGAGCCAGCACTGCAGCCCCCACTCAGACGAACCACTTGCATTTAGGTAGCAAAGTCAAATTTAGGTTATAAAGTCAAATCCTGAGATTCTTCCACATATGAAAGTTTTGTTTGGTACAAACAAAGCCATGGAAAAACATCTACCACAAGCCAAGGAGAAGACCTCAATGTCCTAGACCAAGGAGAAGATCCCAACACCTTTCAGCTGCTTCTTGATACCATCGATATGGAGCACGACACAGCGAAGGGATGTGCCTGTGAAAGGCTGTTGCAGTTTGAAAATTATCAGAATTTTCAGATGTCTAGATTTGTGCTTTCATGAAGAAAAAGGTTATGTTGCTTTAAGAGGACACCCACCCCGGCCAGTGACCTGTCCTGGGGGAGGTAACACTATAGAATTGTCCCAGATACCTGCCCTTGAGGGATGGGCTAGGTGAGAAGATAAAAGGGGCAAGTGATCTTAGCCCTGCCTCTTTTTGCTGAGGGCTTCTAGCCCAGCATGGGGCTGCCGCAGCTTGGCCCCGGTCCAGACACCAGCCCCAGACCGCAGCCCAGATCCCAGCCCAGATCCCGGCCCCATTCCGCCACAGGGAGTGATGCGTTTGCTCCACGTGGCCCCAACCCCGGCTTGGCAGCAGTGGTGCCAGCTTCAACCCAGCCCAGTCTGGAGCTGCCACTACGGACCGGAGAAGCAAGACCTTAGTGCCAGTCTACCATCCCACCACCACCATGCAGCTGAGACAGGAGGAGAGAGGAGAGGAGAGGGCATGGAACCCTCTCGGCCACGTTTGCAGAGTATGGGGGTGCCCCTGCTGACACGGCCATGTGGTCAGTGTCCATCTTGGATCTCACACATGGCTGGGGCCATGCGGCCACCACCATCTTAGACAGCAGTGATCAGCAGGAAGAGAGACTGTTTGTCATTTCTGCCACTGAGGAAAACTGGGGGTGCTCAAATATTGGGGAGAATTCCTTCATGCTTAGCTGAAGAAAGCAGAAGGACTGGAGAATCCTTAAACCTTAGGCATGAAAGACAGAGTCTGGGTTCTTTGTCTGAAAGCATGTCTCCTGCATCAAGGGGTGCAGTTCAGGTGCTGAGGAATCAGGTCTGCCTGATGAGCATTGAGCTGGAGAAGCTATGCTGAAGAATTGAAGAATTCACCAGTCTGGACAGCTGAGGGTGCTGCTGTTCACAGGCAGGGGCGACACATGAATAATAGAGAGGGTGGTAGTACTCGTCTCTACTTGACTGACATGTTCTTTTCCCAGGTCTCTAATGTGAAAAAACCCAAGGACTGATACAATAGTGATCTCCCATTGTATTTGCCTCAGAATATGTGATGCCATTTGTGACACAGTTTCTAGTTTGTGTGCACTAACTTGCTTAACCTTTTCTTCCTTTCTTTATACAATTACAGAGTTAATAAACCCTTTTCCAGTTTCCCTAAGCTATCCATTGTCTGGTAAATTGTATCCAAGATCTCATCGAGACCTAACTGCTTTGTTTTCTTTTCCTTTATCTTTAATTGTGGTCTTGAACCCACCACAAAGGCCCAAGCAGCTGGGCAATGCTGCACCAGAGTGGCACAATTGTCTTACAAATGTCTTACAAAAACTGAAGAATGGAAAAGCTTTGTCTAGCAAGCGACAGCGTGTATCATTGACAGCTCAGCAGTCAGAACACCTCAACTCACAGAGAGCGTAACGGGTTTGGAACCTCCCTTCCAGAAGATACACTTGAAGAGGTTTGAGGAGAGGCAGCACCTCAGCTCCGTGCCCAGCCAGCAACCCCAGTACATAGTCCTGTGGTGCACAACAGAAAGCAGCACAAGCTCATCCACAACATCCACCCACCATGGCAAACCCCAGTGCACTCAACCACACCACACACTACATCTCCCTTCTTTTCTCCTGAGCCAGACAAGCTTCCAAACAGCCCCAGAATTTCCAGATTTCAAATCCTTAGTCAGGCTTTTTCAGAAAGCAAATGCATTTGCAGAAATTAATTTGGGGCTGCAGATTCTTAAAAGGTTCCCATTTCAGGCAGATTAGTGGCAGACTCTGCTAGAAGTTACGGTCTTAATCAAAACCAAAAAATGTACTAAGCAGATTTCTCCTTTTGTTTACTGAAAAGCCTATTTTCTTCAAGGTGACTCAAGACAAGAGGTGGTTTGCTTAAACAGTAATATATTTGCTGGTTGCCATAAGCCCCTTTTCAACCCTGGTCACCTTCTACAGCTCAAGGAGAGAATTCAGCAAAGAGTGTATGGAAACCATCCCTAGAGGCCTGTAAGAGGCGTATCATAGGGCTTAGGATGGAAGGGACCTCCGAGGTCATCTAGTCCCAATGCCCTGCCATGGGCAGAGACACCTCTCACCAGACCAGGCTGCCCAGAGCCCCATCCAACCCGGCCTTGAACACTTCCAGGGATGCAGCACCCGCAATCTCCCTGGACAACCTGTTCCAGGGCCTCAGCACCCTCGCAGGGAAGAATTTCTTCCTAAGATCTCACCTAAATATCCCCTCTTTTAGCTTTAAATCATCCCCCTTGTCCTATTACTACAGTCCCTTACAAAAAGTCCCTCTCCAGCCTTCCTGTAGCCCCTTCAGGTATTGGAAGACTGCTAAAAGATTTGGTACTTAGGGACATTATTTAGCTGTGACCTGGCAGCACTGGATCAAAGGTTGAACTTGATGATCTTAAAGGTCTTTTACGACCAAAACAATTCTATCATTCTGTGAAACGTGTCAGGGGAATCAGGACCCTTAGTAGATTAAATCATTCAACTGCAAACAGGACCAACCAGCCAGAAACACTGTGGCTCAGACTTGGACAACATGGGTAGAAATGAGAAACAATTTAGCCAGGGCAGGATTACCACTGCATTAGCTGGGATGTCCACTCAGCCATTCAGAATTTTCATTATGCAACAAAACAAAAATCTCCACTTGCCCAATCACCATATTCAGATTTCTTTCTGGAATAAGTGCAAATTTGCTTTGATTGACTGACATTTCATCACCTAATACATTCAGAGCATGTCAAGGGAAAGCTTGACTGAATTCACAATGCTGTACTGATTGAGATCCTAATACGAACAGTTGTCAGAAGGACTTGTAAGGGTAACTTTCAAGATCACATTTGCTAGCTGGTAGAGGACTTTCTGCACCAAAGGGTCTCTCCAGCTATTTGCAGAACCTTCTGAGACACAGAGATGGACAGACCTTCTCTTTCCAGTTGCCATCAGCAACTCTGACATCAGACACGTCAGAGGGCTACAACCGCCCCTATGGCTGCACAATACTTTTTTTCTGAAGTCCTGCGTTTAAGGAGCCAGAAAAAGTTTTGCTAGAGATTCATGAACAAGTTGTGCAAGTGGAGCCAGAGACCAAGTGAGGGGCAAAGTTCTCCTTCACCTGTTCCACCCACCAAGCAGTCCCCTGAGTACAAACTACCCAACCCCACAGAGCTCAAGGGTGAGCAAAAGATACAGGAGGCAGCATAGCTGGAGAGCATTGTGTGCCTTAGCTGAAAATGAGGGAAGATGACAAGGAAAACTGATTCAATTCAAGTTTGAGCCCTTGGCCACTGCTCCAGCCTTGGGACTTTCTGCCTGCCATGCAATGGGCAGCTTCCTGCTGTTCTCCATCTAGGAATGGAAATGAACTGCTCCTGATCCCTGCTCTGAAATGTTTAGCTTTATTCGGAAAAATCTTGAAGTTGGAGTTGCCAAATTAACCTAAGAATTTTCAAATTCCATTCTTTCTCTGCAGAGTACTGTAAGGCCCTGGACTGAGCTGTCTTCAGCACTCATGGTGTGAGTAAACAGCATCCCCAGCAGCCTTTGCCCTGTTTTAACTACACAGCAAGGTGGGGAAAAAGCAGTGCTCTTCAATGTTTAAAGCAAACTTGTTTCAAATAAATACTTTGTTGGCCTGATTGTTAGACAAGCAGCTTCTGCAAAGCGATTGCCAACGTCGCAATTGTTTTGCCATGCAGTTGCCAGCAGCTGGAAGCTCCAAGACGCCCATTTCAGATGCATTTGACAGCTTGTTCATGGTGAGAAGCGCTCTTTGTCATGTGAGCTTTCAGAAGACCTCAAGGAGGGAAGAACAGGTAGCTTTTCTTAAAGTCTGGGTCACAGCACAGCTTTCTGTAAACATTGCTTTTTATAAGTGAGAAAATAAATAAAGAAGAAAAAGTGCTGTGCCATGCTTTCTGCACTGCTATTAGGCAGCTGAGAGACTCCTGCTAGACCAGACAAAGCCTTCAGTCAGTCCCACAGAATATTCACACACAAATGAACAGAACAGTGGGAGGAATTGGCTTAAAAGTGCATTCACTGTACTTTCCTTTTCTTTAAATGTAAAAATATGCAACAGCTCCTTGTGGTGTTGAACAGACAGTACTATTAACTTTCCTTAGTCCAGCACGCCAACCCTTTACACTCACATGTTTCCACCTAATCACTACCTAGCTGTTGTTAGAAGCCATCATGCTCTTTGGCCAAATTATTGAGGTCCCACTCAAACCCTCCTTGAAATGAGTTCTTAGGAGAATTTTGCATTTTTAAGCACCACTAATTTTTTTTTTCCCCCTAACTGGTATCTGAATAAAGAACATGAGAATTGGCCCTGATCATTACCATAATGCGTTCATGTTTTCCACAATGCCACTCAAAAGACTAAAAATATAGCACAGAAGCCCTGTGGGGAATTAATGCAAAGTGTCTGCATTTGTACCAGGAACCAATAGCTGAGGAAGGAAAAAGGGTATTTGAAATGAACCTGGAAGATGCATTTGCAGAAGCACTTCTGAGCAACTTGCCATTTAAAGCATGCACCAGACAAATTCATCTCAGGAATCACTTCAAAGGGAATGGCCCATAGTCAAAATTAATCACAATTAATTTGGCCCTAGTTTTCTGCAGGATCCCACGTTCAGAGCTGTGGACAAGAGATGGCTGGAATCACATCCACAACGTCCACCTCTGCTGATATTGCCAATTCTTCTGCTGTGCTGGTGCCATCGTAAAATGCCGCAACAGGATTCAGGCCAAATTTGCTTATCGGCTCTGAACCATGAGGCCAGCCAGCAATTTGTGCTCAGTGGCACTCTTTCTGAGGATGTCATCTTTCTATTTATATTACCTAATTCTTCTCCAACTCCCTGTGGCAAACCAACAGTTCAAACCATACAGTATAAGCTAATACGGTTATGTAAGTGTCCATTTGCTGTACATATGCTCTCCCTGCCTAAGGCAAATGATCACCACGACTCCATAGCAAGAGAGGTACACCTTCCACTTTTGATGGCTAAGCACAGCAGAGTTTTGGAGGTGCTCCGGATAGTGTCTCTACTCTTGTTGGAGGAGGATGTGTGAGCAGCTGAGCAAGAAGCAGGCAGCAGAAAACTGCCAGGGGGCAGAATTAAACACAAAGCAGAGGCTCCTCATCTCCTGCCTCTAGTGTCCCCAGCGAAACACAGCTACACCAAAACACGACACAGGATGCCAGCTCAACATAGGGCGTCTCTTTACTGCTGAACAAGCATAACCCTGAAGCTTTTTGCCCAGGTTTAGTTCCCTGATATGGAAAGAGCAGCTTCCCTGTCTCTTAGTGCTTCTCAGCGTCCACCAATAAGATTTGTGTTTTCAAGCTAGTTCTGTTCCCTGTCCTCTTCTGCTTCTCCCAGCATCACTCTCCAACTCAATTTTTTCCAACACAAAGGAAAAGTAATAGAAATAATTTACATAAACAACTAAGGTGTTTCAAGGGAAACCCTGTGTATGGAAATGGGTGTTTCCTTTGTTTCAAATATGTCTGCCTGCAGACTTACTCTTACAAGAGAATTAACCCCTGTAATCTATGAATCCCTGTACCCTTCAATCCAAGGTACATAAAGATGATGCAGGCCCTATACCATCATGGACATGTGCCCCCAGATCTCTTGCTCTTTGAGAGCAGCCAGAGTTTAAAACCTCAGAGAACACGTCTAGGAAACCTAAACCCACATGACATGAAGGTGAAAATATGTGCCTTACTTACACATATTCTCTTTTCTAATTGCTATGTTCTACCATTAAAACACCTTCAAATTCAGAAAGACCCATTTCTAGATACAGTTTGAACCTTTCTCCAGAGAAGTACAAATCAGAAGTGGGTGTTTTGCTCTTTTTCCCACATAGCTACTGTATATCCATTGCTTCTTATTTTAACCTCTTTGTAAGACTGCTGCTGCTCCCTCCTTGGCAGTTTGGTGGGCACAGATGCTCCCAGCTCTCAGGGAGACTCACACAGCCAGCAGTGCCACTTCCCAAACTGGCTACTCCCTTTAGTTTTCTGTCCAAAACCATTAATCAGGCCTGATCCAGGGAGGCCACGTGTGCATGTACTGTAAAATCCCCTTACATAGCCCTGGTTTCCACCAAAATGAACCTTGGCCAAGCTCCCCCCAAACAAGCCAGCCACGGAAAGCAGACAGCACAAGCTAATGGGGCCCCGCATGAGTCCATTCACCATACATATGTTCTGTGTACCCTTAGGAGCGTGTCCCTTTTTCCTTGTGTGCACATGCACAAGGGAAATTCCCTTCCAATGCCTCAGCACTGCAGCGTGGCACTTCTGGCTTTTCTCCCTGGCAGCCTCAGCTGCTCCCTCAGAGAATTCCCTTCCTCTGTTCACTTCCTCCCAGCAGTCACATTAAACAAATGTATTTCACCTGGTATAGAAACTGCCGCTTTTATCCTCCAGGTGAAGAGTTGAAGCAGTTAGTGTGAAGACATTTCTGAATGGTCTTCAGTGAGAAAATTCAATGGTCCTATTCAGGGAATAAAACAATTACTTGCTTTTCAAACTTCCCCCTTTTTCAAACTGTTTAAAACTTCTGGTGCAAGTGACAGACAATTTCCAGACCTAAACAGACCCCCCAGTTCTCAGCTACACTTTGCGGTAGTTATTGAACATTGTTTGTGTCACCATTTCCCTCGCTGCTCTGCCAGGATCAATGCTGTCTCCAGTGTGGTCTGTGACCAGCTCCTCCAGCCAACAGAGGCCCTCAACTTGAGGTGTAACACATCTCCAACTACAAGCAGAGCCACTCTGCCTGACTCTGATGTTTCTCAGGCAGTAGAATATCAGCTTCAAGGCAGCTACCCAGTCTTCAATAAGGGTAAGAAGGAGGACCCAGGAAACTATAGAACAGTCAGATCTTTCAGGGTCCCTTCCAATCCCTAATGATTCTACGATCTCCATCCCAGGAAAAGTGATGGAACAATTTGTCCTAGATACTGTCTCCAGGCACATCAAGGGCAAGAGGGTTATTAGGGACAGTCAGCATGGCTTCACCAAAGGGAAGTCATGCTTCACCAACCTGATAGCCTTTTATGAAGGCATAATGAGGTGGATAGATGGTGGCAGAGCGGTGGATGTGGTCTATCTTGACTTCAGTAAAGCATTTGACACAGTCTCCCACAGCATCCTTGCAGCCAAACTGGGGCAGTGAGGTCTAGATGATCAGGTAGCGAGGTGGATCGTGAACTAGCTGCAGGATAGAAACCAGAGTGTGGTGGTCGATAGGACAGAGTCTAGTGGAGTTCCCCAAGGGTCAGTACCGGGTCCAGTCCTATTCAATCTATTCATTAATGACTTAGATGAAGGATTAGAGTGCACTGTCAGTAGTTTGCTGATGACACAAAGCTGGGAGGAGAGGCTGACACTCCAGCAGGCTGTGCTGCCATTCAGTGGGACCCAGACAGGCTGGAGAGTTGGGCGGGGAGAAATATGACATTGTTGTGGGTATCTATTACTGGCCACCAGATCAGAATGAGAAAGTTGATGAGGTCTTCTACAGGCAGCTGACAGCAGCCTCACAGATACAGGCCCTGGTTCTCATGGCAGATTTTTAACTACCCTGATATTTCCTGAAAGACCTACTCAGCCAGCCACCCACAGTCCAGGAGGTTCCTCCAGTGCACTGGGGACAACATCCTGATGCAAATGGTGGAGGAGCCCACTAGGAGAGGAGGGCTGCTGGATCTTGTACTCACCAACAAGGAGGGTCTTGTTGAAGCACTGATGGTTGAGGGCAGCCTTGGGTGCAGTGACCATGAGATGGTGGAGTTCAGGGTCTCATGTGGTAGGAACAGAATAACTAGCAGAATCACAACCCTGGACTTCAGAAGGGCCAACTTTGGCCTTTTCAAGCAATTGCTAAGGGAAATCCCATGG
>JAOXOE010027831.1:0-17437 GCA_028565055.1 Phoeniculus purpureus | reverse complement strand
AGCTGGGGCTCTTTAGTTTGAAGAAGAGGAGGCTGAGAGGAGACCTCATCACTCTCTACAACTACCTGAAAGGATGTCATGGAGAGGTTAGCGCTGGTCTCTTCTCACAAGCAATTAGTGATAGAACAAGAGGGAATGTGTTCAAATTACAATAGGGTAGGTTTAGACTCGATATTAGGAAGAATATTTTCACAGAAAGAGTGGTCAGGCACTGGAATGGACTTCCCAGTGAGGTGGCTGAGTCACCATTCCTGGATGTATTTAAAGATCATTTGGATGAGGTGTTGAGGGATCTGGTTTAGGAGTGAATATGTAAGGAAGGGCAAACTGTTGGACTCGATGACCCCAGGGGTCTTTTCTAGCCACAGTTTTCTGTGATTCTGTCAATGAGGAAGCTAAGATAGAACTGAGTATGTTTCAACATTCTTGGGGAAATGCTTTGTCTCAGTAGTCTTTTACAATTGTTTAATGATAACTCATAATTAGTCATAGCTGCAGTATTTTTCAGCAGATCTCAGGGACCGTAACACAGAAGTGAGTTGTGTCATTCTTGTGTTCAAAAACTCAACCCCAAAGACATGACAAAAACTGCAGGGTTGAACAGCCTGCTTTATGTAAAAAATAGATCCCACTAAGGAATTCAGCTGGAAAAGTTGAAACAGTTTGCTCTGTAGCAAATGGCCAAAAGTGAAGGCAGGTAGAACAATTCAGCTTTCTCCCCACCCTTGATGCGTTGGTTTCCTAAAGCAAACTCTGTTTTCAGAATTCTTACAAGAACTGAACTGAGTCTTTCTGTGAATAAACTGGTAATTTGCAGAGGTATAATTTTGGAAGTGGAAGAATTAAAGGCACTCAGCTTTCATGACTGTAAATCTAGGGAAGTGACTCACAAACTACAGATGGCAGTGATTTTTCTTACTGTGAGGTTGGAAAGTACTACAACTCAATCTAGGATAAGAAAACGAAGGTAAGGGAACCTGTTGCAATCCAATTAAAGAAACCAACAGATAAATGCATAAATAACAGCCCATCATCACCTCAGACATTTTTGGTTCTATTTCCGTACTCTGTGCAAGTGATTTCTATAATTTCTCGCTATATCATCTTTAGAGCACAAGACATGTCTTCCAAGTGTCTAGGACATTTCCTGTCTTACTGCTGCCAGGATATTAGATCCCAGAAGGATCTGAAGAATGGTATCACAGAAGTTGAGAAAAGCACACTGGACTACATGAGAACACGTGCACGTATTTTAGGTGGCCGTGGCAGAAAACCTTGCTTCGTGGCCAGAGTTTCTGACATTAATGGAGATGTTCCCTTTCATATGTTAAAGAGGAGTTTCTGATCTTACTGTCTTTTTTCATACTTGCTTTATTTAGATTCCCTTTTGGCATGACTGACACTAGCAGGAAAGTACAATTCTGGCTTAGTATACTGGATAATAATTTCAAATTTGCTCTTGTTCAATACCAGAACTGAAATGCTCTTTTAAGATATTTTGATTTAAGGTATTTAAAGGCTGAAACATCTGGCCCCAATCTAGGAAGGTGGAGATTTTTTTTAGTCTTCCCTTCACTTGTCAGAATCTTCCACACTACTTCAAGCTTTATTCAATCTGCTGCACATAGCCATGAAACAATTTCACTTCACTAAACAAATGTGTTTCAACAATTCATGTATTACTGAAAAAGCTACTCTATCATAAATTCATTACTTTGTGATATTTAGGGAAAAACCCCAACAATCCACTAGCAGCCTGCTTATGGAACTCCTTCACAGCTTACTGGCCGGTATTGCCCTTTGGCTGTTGGTGTCTAAAGAAGCTCCAAAACTGCCCTCAGGATCATTTACTCCAGCGCAGTTTTCCAAACACGTAGTTCCAGGTATGGCAATCAAGTCCCCTGTAGCCACCTGAGAACCTATTAACGTTCAGGGGATGTGAGAGAAGATAAAGGGAAAAGATAGCATATGGAGAATAGCTTGCACACGAATATTGACAGCCCTGTTATCAGCACAGGAGTTCTGTTATTCTTCTGAAGCCAGGCTGTCATTTTCATTAGTCTTCCCATGTTTTCTATTAAGACTATTAATTTTTAGGGATAATAAAATTAACACTTGGCTATTGCTTCCTTAAATTAATCAAAAATAGCTCCTAGAAATCCATGGATTTTTTCCTCTGATATTCTAACCACTCAGAACCACTATTTCTAGCAGTTCATCCGTTTATCTGAACCCAAGTGCCATGCAACATAAATTGAAAGGCAAGCAAAACCAAACCCAAGTGGTCATATCCACTCTTCTCACTACACCAGTTAGTGACTGTCCATTAGCACAAAACCATTTGGCATACATTTTCTTGGCTTTAGTGCAGACCAAGGTCATGCTCAAGTCATAATCTTACTCTACACGATCAGAATACACAGTAGATACAATATTATGATGTCTGGAATTGAATGACAAACAGAAAGGAAATCCAATTCCATCCCTCTCAAACCTAGTAGAGTGTTCCTAGTGCTTAACAAAAATGCCTCTGTACTTCTATCATCTGGTAACAAAAATAATTACGCAATAATACCTGACAATTCTCTTTATTTCCACATGAGTAGAGTTCACATCTACACATGAATGAATATTCTGCCTTTTAAAAACTGATTGAAATCCTTAGATGATAGCTCACTGCACATGATTCTCTATGACTTCCTTGGGGTTGAATTTTGCGTTAAGAATTTGAGACTATAATCTCTGCATCAAAGACACAGGGGAGACAACTGAAAGGAACCAAAATACTTTTACAAGAATCACTTTTCCATGCTTGCTGTTGTGGTTGCTTCAAAGTTGTGGGTGTTATGTAAGAAGAGATAAGGATGAAGAAGTGAAGAAGAAGAGAATAAACCATCCTCAGTGCTCACTTCTAGAGCGAATAAGGAAGTCAGGATAATGATCAGTAGTCGGGACTGGAAGGAAACCTTAAAGTGTCTCTGCGCATTGTTACAGACACTGTGAAGTCGATACGGTCTGATTTTGGCGAAGACAAACATCACTGCCTTTACAATACTATGAGCAAAATAATTCAGAAAGTGTACACAGAGGAAGTTCTCTTCCATTTGTTCTCTTCTGCTCTGATCAAGACATTTCTTCTTGAACTTGAGGCAAACTCTGTTTGCCTCTCAGTTGGAACTTCTTCTTGAAAGCTCAGATGAAGCATCATGCTGGAGACAAGTGAAATGGATATGGACTTGCCTTAGTGAAGGCAGAGGAAAGTTTAGAGAGTGCTGTATCTTGCAGCGGTGGGTGTAAAGGCATTAGCTGTCATCCTTCTCCCTCTTGCTTTTCTCTAACCTTCCCCTCCCCCAAGACTTTCGTATCTTTCCAGCTACATTCCTGCAAATAATTATGCAGACACATTTTCCAGAAGGAAAATGCAGGCTTCAGGAAACCCCTTTTTAAAAGGCATGATATTATAATCGACAAAAGCTTTGTCTGTGAATTCTGGACCTTGTGCAGGTTGTCAGTCCACAGGAATGTGACAGAGCCCAACCCCTGACCTCCAGGAGGGGGAGACAAGGCAGCAGGAAACTTCCTCTTTCTTGAGTAAACAGATACGTGTGACTCATTTTCTTCCCACTTGGTCCATCTCCACAGCCACACAGGCACAGTCTTCTCCATCCTCACAGATGCCTGTTATCACCAGGGATTGATGGCTCGTTTGACGGTGTCTCTGTCACATGCCTGACAAGCTGTTTGAGCAGAACAGCACTTTATTTATGGGAAAATCAATGTTTCTGTATTCTAATAACAAGCCTTACTGTCAGCTTCATTTTATGTGCTTCATGGTTCAGGATACTTTTTTACTTGCGGGTTACTACAGTACAGAGTGCAATTATTTCATAGGCATGAGAAGGGATGCAAGAGCCTATGTGAGAAGCATGAGAGGTTTGTGAGAGATACAGCAAATTGTTCTCCTTATACAGATTAGTAACCAATGACAGATTACAGAAAGAACAAACCACAAGACATAATTACTAGGTTGGCCAATGTATTCTAGGAAGTGTTGCTGAAATAGCAAAAACAACAAGAGTATTAATGCTTCAGGTAGAATCATGGATTCAAGGCTTGCCATTCATCCTGCTGGGCACTGTGCAGTACCACACATCCTCCCCAGCTTCTCAGACTTGATTGTGAGTGGGCATGTGGAAAATGTGCCAGAATCCAGATGTGGATAGCACATCTTGCCTAGATTAATATATCTTCATTCATGCATTTACTTTAACAACCATTTATTCATGACGTGCCATGGGTTAACTCCTGACCCCTGACACGGCATGACCATGTGATAAGTGGTTTTGAACCCTCTTTGTTTTGTTTTTGTATTAACTAAATTAGTTGGTTAATCTCATCTTGGACCTGATCAACTGATGGCACCCAGAAACATGGGAGTTTCCAGTCTGTGAGAAAAAAAATCATCCCTGCTCACATGGAGGGATGCACTATAGGTCAATAAAAATTTTGTCATAATCCATGTATGTCAAGGAATATGGCTATTTTTTGGAATCAAAACCAGAAAGGAAAGATCATGGAAAACAATAAAGAAATGGCACAGACTCTACTGCATGTTCCACTAGCGGACACTGTTGTACTACCCACATAAGTTTGCCTTTGGGCTTCTTGTATCACCCAGTCAAATCTGAATGCCTGCCTGCACAGACTTGACCTTGATATTGATCGTTTCAGCTTGTAGTAAAACCAGAAGAAGAGTTAGAGAAGCTGCCACTAAAGACTTTTTTCCTATACAGTCCTGAAATGTAATGCAGGAATGTGTGAAAACTACTGTTTTGGCCAAGTGTAGTCAGAGTAAAAGGTCATGAGGACACACGGCAAATTAAAAAGCAAAATCTCTAACTGTGTGTGCTCAAGCAGATAGGACTCTCTTACAGAACACAAGCTAGAAGGAAATCTGCAGAACTTCAGGTTTTTAACTGGTGGGAGCTTCTGAGTCGTGTAGGACTTCAAGGAAGCCTGAAGCCATTGATAGCCCAAGCATCTGTTGATGAGAAAATATCCCTGCTTTCATTACCAAGTTTCTAACTGTTGAAACTTTATTGCAGATGGTGGCCATCACGGTATTTTCACTCCGGTGGGCAAAGACGAACAGATTATTACCTCCAGGACTCATATTACATGGAGCATTGCGCTTACTAGCAAAGGGCTATTAGCGTCTTTATTAACCTTCCCCAAAGGCCACTTTCCCCAGTCTAACACTGCACTGTTCAAAATTTAACAAACTTGTCAAAAAGGGAGACTGATTTTGTGTGGTACTGAATTAATTGCCTAGTCTGATCAGACTGATCTCATATTTTAGGTGAAATAGTTTTGGAATCTATAAACTCAGCAATGTATTATGTGACAACGTAAAGTTGGATTGAGAAAGTCTGAAATGGGAAATGAAACTTATCTTTCATGAGACGCTATCTGGAATATTTCAGCGGAATACATTTTCATTAAAATAGTGATTTCACTGAAGCCAAGTGAGAATTTCATGAGGATTTGTCAGGTTTTATTATGTTTTCAATTGGAAGAGTGCCCGAGGTCAAATGCTTTCTGATCATTTGTGATCAGAGGCAGAGAAAGAATAAAAAATTGACCTTTTTACCAAAAGGTAACTTCTGACAAAATTTCATTTCCTGAAATCATTCATAAAATAGTATTTAAATTCCACGTTTTAACATTGTGAAGGTTGTTGTGGCATTACCTACCTCTGAACATAGTGAATGGAAAAGAAAGCTTATTTTTTTTTTGCTTTCTTGACCCTCTTCCAGAAAGCTTATACTTTCCTGTGTAAAAAATTGGACACGTGTGTTTGAGAAAAACTGTAGTATCCCTGAACTACTTTTAATTTTAGAACACAAATGTTCTGCCCTGTGTTTAGCACAAAGTGTCCTGCACTACGAAATACATGAAAGCAACCTGCTGTTTCTTTGCAAGCAAATTGGTCTCTACCTATAAATTATTCTATGCTGTGAAGCAAACAGTTTGCTTTTATCTAGAGATATGTGAGCAGCCTGACAAAACATCTGTGGGTAATTTGGGAAAACCTAAGTGACTAAGTGTTGCTTCTGTGGAGATACCATGACACATTTTAAACATGTTGAATGGGGCTACATCGTTGATGAGGTTCTACATGCTGTCACATTACCTTGTGGGATATCGTTCATATAGAATCTCAGGCAAATGAGCATGAGGTGCCATATTTTTATCTCCTTTCTATGCAGCATATGGCCCATGTAGAAAACACGTCCCTGGTAGCCTCTCAACCCCTTGGGCATTTTGACATAAATAAAGCTGAGTGTGTCATCCTATGCTCATTTTTTCCAACAAAGTCAGATAGAGATGTAGCCTTCCCCTTTTTTAACACTACTTGATATTTTGCTCCACAGCACTAAGAATTACTCCATAAATGCTGCTAAGGAGCTATCAGGAAAGATTAATACAGCTTTTTGCACCCTAACTCCTTCAGAGAGCCTGTCATGTAGAGTGTAGTCCCTTGTAGGACTACTGAACAGAAGATGTTTCTGAGCTAGAGAACAAATCTTGCTTATGTGACAGCCTTGGTAACAGGCAAACAGAAGGTTATCAAACTTTTTTTTTTAAATAATTTCTGTTGATAGTCAGTTATCAGAAAAGGGGAGAGATATTAAAATGATGGATGAATAATATACAGCTAAGCCTCTGAAATTTCTATTCAACTAAATAGCTGAATTATTTATCAACTGCACAATATCTCAGCATCAGTAGTGCCTGAAAATTGTCCGGGGATCTGGATTTGTAATCTTTTCCCAACGATCCAATTAAACTTTTCTATATGCACAACCAGAGAAAGTGCAAGTCTTATCCTCTAGAAATGACACTGGAGCACTTGATACAAGCAACATATTATGCTCCCACGTAGTGGAATAAAAAATTAATTTTACAGCAATATCAAACACAAGAGATAGATCAGTGACTATTTTATAGCAGTACAAAACATCCAGCATGTGGTGACACTCTTGCAAAACCCACTGTTTACCTGGACACCAGTGTAACCAGTGAATTAGGGTACAGAAAAGGAAGAAACACCAAAGGCAGTAGGTGTAAATAATCTACTACAGATATAGACCATTTAGAGATTAGGGTTTTTTTCTTCAGTTAATTGTTTGGGTGTTTGCCATTTATGTCTTGCCCATTTTCATTCATGATTCCAATACCTTTGTATGATAACTGTTTTCAGTGAGAGGATCCTGTTGTCCCTTCTCAGTATCGATGGCTTAAGAACGTGCCATTATGTGGACTAAGAATATGTATATTTAAGGAATAAAAGGATTGAGGAAAATACGATAGGTGGTGGGATTAAATGTTGGGTGCATTTGGGATGAATCCCCAAGTCTTGACACTGATAGAGAGCAGTATTTGTTGGCATTTTTCTTTAGTTTGGTTCTCCTTTGGAGAAAGAACGGAAGACTACCTTTCCCCAGCAGTCATTCAGATTTCCCATTTAACTTTAAAGTTCTTTGAGAATGGGATGCTGCAGGAGACTGAACAGAGCTTAACAATGGGCAGCTTCAGTTTTAGGTACAAGGACAAATAAGAAATAGTAAATAGATATTTCTAACCCAATAATTCTCAGCCACTGGATTAAAACCACAAGAAGATCATGAGAGGTCTTAAGCGGTAACATGGTAATAAATAAAGGCTGCATCAGTCAGCAAGAGCACTACTCCTTCTCTGTAAAGGAGTACACATCACACATTAAACACTGGTTCAACAGTTTACATCAGCTGAAGAACCATTAGCTCCTTTTAATTTCTGGCAGCAGCTCAGTTCCCTGGGGAAGAAAAGAGAAAGTAGCAGAAGAAATGGTGTTTATATCTGCAGCTATGATTAAAGTCACTCCTTAAACTTCTTCCTGCTCTACTCTTTCCTTGAAGGAGCAGAGATGCTGCCAACACAAAAGATGCACAAAGCCAAGGAAGCTGGAAATGTGCTGTTCAAGCCAATTTTTTTTCTGCCCCATGCTGACGGCTGCAGGATAGAATATTCTGTGTGAACAGTTTCACATGCTCCACAGCATCGCCAGTCTTCTGACCGTGGACAGAGGAAAGAGGATGCAATAATGGCACTAAGCCTATTTTTCACCACAGTGCACAGTGATAGGGAAGCCCTGGCCAAACATGTTTATGAAGAAACAGCTCACAGCAGAACAAATCCCTGGTATTCTGTCCTACCATTTCATATTTTCTCAGTAACTGCTCTGAAACTTCACTTACGAGCTTCAAAGCCTTGTTGAATGAATTCTGACAAGGACAGAAGAGGGCTCAGAAAGCAATTCAGCTTTCTTTTCCCATTTCTCCCTTTAGCCTTTTAGGTCTTTCTGTGGTTGTATCAGTGAGATTAATATTGCCAGTTGGCCCAGGAACAACACCTACCAGTGGTAGAAGAAAACCATAGTCCTCTAGCATAGATGCTTCACAGGGGGATATTTAGCCCTGTGTAGAGCCAACAAGAGACTCACACAACACTTAAACCCTCCCAACAGCTTTTAAGTGGGTCCTAAGAGGTACAGAAGCCTGGAGTTGGCCTTCAGCCCACAAGCAAATTCCATCTGACATGTGCCAAACTGTTTCTGGCAGTGGACTCCTTATCAATGTGTGTCCTTGTGCTGCTTTTCAGCACAGTCATTACTGAAAGGAATCACGGCGGTGTTCTTATCAGCATTTCATGCTTATACAAAATGAGACATCTCAAATGAGTTCAGGAAGGCAGAAAAGGCAGCGCACAATAAAACCTGAGAGAGGGCCATGGGGAGTAATATTTAAAAACCAGTGAGATAGAGCTTTAAGCTGTTCTACAGGCAGTGAAATACACCTGCTCAAAAATGCAATTATTGTTTTCTTCTGTTTGCAGAGCACTCCATCTATTCAGGTCACTACATGAATCAAATAAGAAGACAGTCTTTTATGTTTTCTGTGTCAGTCTCTGGGTATTTTAAATGGATCTGCTAAGGGATTTGAGGGTTTGCTGACAGGTTTTATTGCTCAGACTGAAATCTGAGGTTGGTCCCTCAATACAAGTATCTTGGCAAGCATAGGAAATCCTGGATCTTGATCTATGTCTACACCAAAACTTTAGATAGCAATGGCATAGCTTCTTTATTTACAAGTTTGCTAACAAGGCAGTGGGTGTTACCCACTGAGGCAGGCTATAAAACTGATTTCCCACCCAACACATTTTTTTCAGCAATTTTATGTCTGCTAATCAATTGTGATCTCTAAACAAAAAAAAAAAAGAGATAAAGTAAACACACTTACGGAAACTGGAACTAAAAATATTAAACTTTATTGAACTTTATTAAAGATTTTATTAAATGGGAAGAAGAGTAGGGGGGGCGAGGGGGAAAGAAACCAAAAAAGAAAAGTTTTCCTCACTCACTCGAGTGCACCCCTCCCCTAGCCCAGACCTGCTACTTGTAACGCAAACAAAATCTAAAAGCCACAGGCGAGTGGGTTAAAAAAGAAAGAGGTATATTAGGCAGTGCTTATTTTAAGCATTTTCCTATACCTATGTCTGGGAACAGAGAGAGAGAAAGATGACAGAGAGAGAGAAAAGGTGGAGAAGGAGGTACAGAGGAGAAGTGGAAGAGAGACAAAAAGCCGCAGAGGGACAGAGAAGCCGCAATATGCTATGGGCTGAAACAAAACTGAAACCAAACTCCCAAAACACACAAAAAGGGAGGGGGTGCCAAGAAGAGTGGAAGAGGAAGACCTTATCCCCAAATAGGGACCCCAAAATTTGTCTGGCCTACTCCACCTGCTCCACCTTTCTGCCCTGCAGCCTCCAACTCTATACTTTCCATTCAGCTTCCACTCCCGCCTCACTGCTGTGTGCCTGTGCGGCCACTCTATGCCAGAATGAAAAACATTCCTGCAGCCAAGACAGAAGGTAACTCCTTATACGCTGGAAGAGAGTTTGATGCAGGAATATGATTTCACCAAATCCATAACAACAATTCTTTTATATAGGGGGCTATGAAATAAGGGAAATAAAAAGTAAATAATCTTTGATGGCCAGAGAAATGCTCCTACTGCATACATATATAACAGCAGGCATGGGCTTGCACCTTTCTGTTTCATTTCCTATTGCATATATCCAAGCAGAAGAATGCCTATGGAGCAGGTGAGGAAGAAGTCAAAATCCTTTGCTTTACGGATAGATTAATAGCACTAGAGCTTATAAGCAGCCTGGAAAAAGGATTCTGAGAATTTGAGTAGCTGCAGATATTGCTATGATTACACAAAGGAAATTCTGTTGTAGCACAAAACCCTCTTTACCTCTCTTTTTGGGCTATGTTACTCAGGACATACAGCCTAGACAACAGAAGTGGCACTGAAGATTATATAAATGTGAAGGGAGGACGTTACCTGACCCTTCACACACCCCCTTCAATTTGGATTAGGCAGGAATTCATTGGGCATTTCACTCCAGATCTATCTAGACATCTCTGACCCATTATAGTAGAGACATGACCTTAATTCAAAAAGTGCTGTGAAATTATAAATGACAAAAAATGAAGCAGTTGGAGTAATTTCAGAGGATAACAGACTTGCTGACTCCTAAGAGCTCGACCGAGCTCAGCTTACAGCAGTGGAGTTTGTTTACTGTATAGTATTATTTTAGAAATCCTCACTTGCTAGTTCAATCAAAAGGAACTGCATTTCCTAATACCATATATCCTGAGAGACACTGACACATGCTATAGCCAAACACAGGCTTAAACCCTGGCAGCAATTATCTTTGAGGCTTTTGAGCCTCTTGGGAGATACTGCTCCTCTGTTCCACCAAAGCAGAAAACCGTCTTGTGTTCAAGGGAAAAAATAAAAAACCTGTTTCCACACTCACTGTGCGTATTTCAAGCATTAACCCTCCTTCCCCCAACCCCCTCAATATACTCAAATCTTCTGTGCTGGGCTTATATGAAGGAGAATGGCTAAAGCAATAGTGTCTGTTATTATTACTAATAGCCTACTTCTTTTGAAGCACTGATGGTGGCAGAATAAGTGTTCAATATTTAAACACAGTCACTGTAGCTTTTCTGGGCATTTTCTGAGTTCACTATCCACAAATCATGGAACTGCTCTAGGAAACAAAAATTTAAGGTGATTTGCATCGGTACCTGGAGCAAAATAACTGAATTTACAGGAACCAGTCTTCACCTGGGAAGCTCCTGACTCCCACTAGTCAACAATGTGGACCAAACTGGGGTAATTCCTGTATGAAAATCACATGTTTAATACCTACAGCAACTGAGATCTATGCAAATTAGCAAAAAATCCATTAAATCCAGGTGATAGCAAGTACTCTTTCACACAGCAGAGTGAAGTTTGCTGTTTGTGGAGAAGACAGTTTTAGCAGATTCAAGACAGTATTCTGTAATTTCGTTGTTTGTAAACAGCTCCCCTAAAGAGACGAGGAAGGAATGCACCCTCTAATAAGCCTAATTCCACCAGTTCAGGGTCTACTGGAGGAGAGTAGGGTGAAAAACTGAATGGCAAAAAGCAACTCTAGCAGTATCTTGTCTTTGCTGGAGGCAAAACATCAAGCTAGATGGGCTATTTGTCTATCTCAGCTCGGGGGTCAGAACTAGGGACTGAGCGCACAAGTGGAAATGTAGCATGCAAAGCCCTGCCCATTGCACTTGTACAGTATTTGAGTCAGAAATTAAATCCAGCGCCATCCCATAATGTATCTGATCGCTTAACGGTCATTCATTCAGATCAAATTCTACATACTGAAACTCTAGACAGTTGCTAATGTCCATAAGTACAATATTGAACCTAAACTGATGAAATAATGTCATTTCAAGCAACTGTTTATTTACTCCTGAGCATTCCAGATGCAGCAAAAAGGAAAATGGGAGATTTCACTGCTCTACTCTGCTTTTGAGTGCTTGAGTGAGTACAAAAATAAAATGGTAACATGATGATGCAAGAATGTGCTTCCAGGGCTACAGTAAGTTCTGGTTCCCTAAATAGCAATGTCCTGCTTTAGCTTTAGAAGACTGGAAACTTTATAGAGTGAGGTAGTGACCGCAGAAAGAACTGAAACATATAATCATGTTTTGGACTCTTCTCTTCAATGACCCCTGAACCTTTCCAGTGGAGAAAAGACCAAGCCACGAAGTCTCTATATAGGTCTGCACTGCCTTGAAGCTCAGGCTGTTTTCAATCTGAGGTTTCAGTCTGAACACTTCTGTAATTTTGATTGCTCTAAGATTTGCAGAAACATAATTAAATCCTTTTTTCAATTCCATTAATACTCTTTGTATCACACAGATTGAATCTTTCTTCTGCCCAGACTTTGGTGAAGGAGGTCATTAGACCATCCACTCTGTAAAGTCCATATGAAGTCTGTGAACTTACTAGTTTATGTCTTTTCTTTTTTGACTTCTGGGAAGACTATCAAGCACAACACTTTATGAGAAGGACTTGCTCACTAGCTCTCGTCATCTCTTTTGAAATAAGATATTTTGAAAGAACCTCATCTTCTACTAATGTATAGAATCTGTAACTTTGGTTGTGCTTCAATTTAAAGAGAGTATATCGAAAATGTTAATTTTATTTTAATTTTCAGCTTTCACAAATATAATTTCATAGTAAACATTGCAATAAAAAGAAATAGACAGAGAGTATATGCACACCATCACATCTTCTGATTCTGCATTCGATTTCATCCCACCATCACTTCATCATCTGTTCTAATAAATGTCTCTCTTCTTTTGGAGCACGAACATTTCAAAAATTTCCACTCCTCTCTGCCAGTGTTGACTTAAGTAATAGTAATTACATTTTAAATTCTATTTTTTGAGCAATACTGCTGAAGTAAATAAAATTAATTCCATACACTGTCTCTTGACATCAGTGGTACTGGCAGTCAGGAAGTGTTTGGGAACCACAAAGGAGGCTCATTTGATTCTGTAAAAAATGCAGTGACAAAGTTGTGATCACAAATAAGAATTTCTTTTCCATGGTGTATTTGCTGTCTGTCCCTCTGAGACAGACAGCTCACCTTTTACATCAGCTACTGCAGAAAAACAGAATCACATAATCAGTGGAGTTAGAAGGGACCTCAAGAGATCAAGTCCAATACCCATCCCCTACCTCCTCCAAAGCAGGGCTGCCAAGACCACAGTACACAGGGCTGTCTCCAGGTGGGGTTTGAGTATCTGCAGAGCAGGAGACTCCACAGCCTCTCTAGGCAGCCTGTGCCAGGGCTTTGAAACTAGCACTGAAAAGTTTTTTCTTATTTCTAAACAAAACTTCTTGTATTCCAACTTGTGTCCAGTGCTCCTTGTCCTGTCAGTAGGCACAACTGGAAACAGTCTGGAATCATTCTCCCTACAGCTACCCTGAAGACAGCTATAGGTCACAGAATCACAGAATCACTCTGGTTGGAAAAGACCCCTGGGATCATCGAGTCCAACCATCTACTTACAAGTTCACCCCTAAACCAGATCCCTCAACACCTCATCCAAACAATCTTCAAATGCATCCAGGGATGGTGACTCAACCACCTCCCTGGGAAGTCCATTCCAGTGCTGGACCACCCTTTCTGTGAAAATATTCTTCCTAATATCAAGTTTAAACCTACCCTGTTGTAATTTGAACACATTCCCTCTTGTTCCATCACTAATTGCTTGTGAGAAGACACCAGCACTAACCTCTCCACAACATCATTTCAGGTAGTTGTAGAGTGATGAGGTCTCCTATTCTTCAAACTAAAGAGCCCCAACTCTTTCAGTCTTTCCTCATAAGACTTATTCTCCAGGCCCTTCACCAGCTTAATTGCCCTCCTCTGCACTCGGTCCAGCACCTGCACATCTCTCTTGTATTGAGGCTGGACAGAACACTCAAGATGTGGCCTTACCAGTGCCGAATACAGGGGGATGATTATCTCCCTACTCCTGATGGCCACATTATTTCTAATGCAGATGCCATTGGCCTTTTTGGCCAGCTGGGCACACTGTTGTCCCATATTCGTCTTCCTGTCAGTTAGAACCCCCAGGTCCCTCTCTTCCAGATGGCTCTCCAGCCACACCTCCCAAAGCCTGTAGCATTGCATGGAGTTGTTGTGGCCCAAATGCAGGACCTGGCACTTGGCCTTTTTTGAAGTTCAAGCCATTAACATTGGCCCATCTCTCCAATCTATCCAAGTCTCTCTGAAGAGCCTCCCTACCCTCTTGCAGATGAACACTCCCACCAACTTGGTGTCATTTGTAAACTTACTAGTGATACACTCTGTCTTTATCGAGATCATCAATAAAGATGTAAAATAGAGATGATGCCAGCACTGAGCCCTGAGTCACACCACTTGTGACAGGCCACCAGCTGGATTTAACTCCATTAACCACTACTCTTTGAGCCGGTCCATTCAACCAGTGTTTTATCCAGCAGATTGTATGCTTGTCCAAGCCATGAGGAGCCAGCTTATCAAGGAGAATTCCATGGCGAGCAGTGTCAAAGGCTTTTCCAAAGTTCAGGTAAACAATATCCACAGCCTTTCCCTCTTCCAATAGTCATGTCATCCTGTCATAGAAGGAGATCAGGTTTGTCAGGCAGGACCTGCCATTAATAAACCCATGTTGACTGAGCCTGATCCCCTGGTTGTCCTGTATGTGAAGTACAATGGCACTTGAGAAGATGGTGTGTTCCATGACCTTCCCTGGTACTGAGGTTAAACTGACAGGTCTACAATTTCCTGGGCCCTCCTTTCTGCTCTTCTTGTAGATGGGTGTTACATTTGCCACCTTCCAGTCCATTGGGACCTCCCCAGCTACCCAGGATTTCAACTAAATAATGGAAAGTGGCTTGGCGAGCACATCTGCCAGCTCTCTCAGCACCCTTGGGTGCAACCCATCCAGTCCCATAGACTTGTTTATGTCTAAGTGGTGTAGCAGGTCGCTGACCACTTCCTTTCCAATTGTGACAGCCTCATTCTGCTTCTCCTCTCTGTCTCCCAGCTCATGAGCCCTGTTGTCCAGGGAACACCTAGTACCACTGCTAAAGACTGAGACAAAGTAGGCATTGAGCATCTCAGTCTTTTCTGCATCATCTGATACTAGGTTTCCCTCTGAATCCAAAATAAGATGGAGATTTTCTCTGGTCCTCCTTTTGCTATTAATGTTTTTATGGAAATCTTTTTATTAACAGCCATAGCTAA
Source organism: Phoeniculus purpureus (assembly GCA_028565055.1). Taxonomy (NCBI): domain Eukaryota; kingdom Metazoa; phylum Chordata; class Aves; order Bucerotiformes; family Phoeniculidae; genus Phoeniculus; species Phoeniculus purpureus. Next base: position 2,191 of record JAOXOE010027831.1, on the reverse strand, counting down.
GTTGAGCTCTAGCTGTTCTTTGGCCCTCTTGATTTTCTTTCTGCAGAGTTTGACTACATCCTTAACTACATGACTACATCATGAGAGGCCTGCCCTCTCTTCCAGAGGTCATAGACTCTTTTTTTTGTTCTTGAGGTGCAGCCAAAGATCCCTACTTAGCCAAGGTGGTTTCCTTCCCCGCCTATTCACCTTTTCTCTCGTGGGGACAGCCTGCTCCTGCGCCCTTAAGACTTCCCTCTGGAAGTATATCCAGTGTTCCTGAACATCTATATCTTTTAGGGCAGCCTTCCAAGGGACTTTGTCAATCAGTCTCCTGAACAGGCCAAAGTTCACTCTCCGGAAGTCTAAGGTAATGGTTTCACCAGTCCCTCTCCTTGTTTTTCCAAGGATTGAAAACTCTATCATCTAATGATCACTGTGCCTCAGATGATCTCCAACCTTTACTTCTCTCACAAGATCTTCCCTTCACAAGAAGCAGCTCCAAGAGGGCATCTTCCTTGGTTGTCTCCCTCACCAGTTGGGTCAGGAAGTTATGTTCTACACACTCCAGGAACCACCAGGACTGTTCTCTCTCTATGGTGTGTTATATTTCCAGCAGATATCAGAAAAATTGAAGTCCCCCATGAACACAAAAGATAGTGACTTCTCCCAACTGCCTATAAAAAATTTCATCTGTTTCCTTATCCTGGTTGGGTAGTCTGTAACAAACTCCTACCACATTATCTCTCTTGCTGGCTTTACACCTAATTTTCACTCAGATTGACTCAACTGTATCCTCACCTACATTTGATTGTATTGCTTCATATGTCTAACATAGAGAGATGACTTAACAATAAAAAAAAGTGATGCAGCATACATTGGGTACACCCTGTGCTGGCTAAGCCTTTGAAATCTGCTCTGTGGTGGACGTGAGGCATCTGAAGTGGATAAGCACACATCAAAGTGTAAATTATTCTTATCTCACAAATATTTTTCAGTATTCTATATTCTAATTCCCCTTCTATACAGTGATAGATCAGTTTACATTCTACCTTATTTAGGAATCGTGAAAGAGCTGTCCGATTTCACAAACATTCAAAGTAATCTGATTGCATGGTCTATACAGTTTAAATTTAGAAATCACATCTCTCTCTACATCAGTATATTAGAGCAAAAGTCAAGGGAAAAATTCAAGCTGTGACTCCCATATTATAAATAAAATCTCGTGATCAGTGGAAGGTTTAGATCTCTGAAATTGTCTTCCCACTTGATTAAGAAACCTCAGATTTCATTAAGATTTTGTTCATTATACAGACTTACTTGCTTCTGCAGGACTTTAGGAAGAAAACACATTCCTAAAGATGCCACATGCAGAGTGTTATGTCACATATAAATTATTTAATGTTTGGAGAAACCATGTATTAGACAATGTTTAGATGGGAATATAATTAGTAAAATATGGACTAAAATATATTATTTGATAGATATGCATTTGGTATGTTAAGATACTAGAGTGGCTACACAAGTAAAAAGGAAAAACAAGAGGTAGTGAAATTATATCATGAAATCATAGAACATTAGGGATTGGAAGGGACCTAAAAAGATATCTAGCCCAATCCCTCTGCCAGAGCAAGATCACCTAGACCAAATCGCACAGGAACATATCCAGGCAAGTTTTAAGTGTCTCCAGAGAAGGAGACTCAACAACCTCCCTGGGCAACCTGTTACAGTGCTCTGTCACCCTCTCCCTTGATGTCCTTAGAGATGATGTCAAGGACAAATTGTTTCATCACCTTTCCTGGGGTGGAGGTGGGGCTGATTGGTCTGTAGTTATCTGGGTCCTTCTTCTTACCCTTTTTTGAAGATTGGAGTGACATTTGTTATCTTCCAGTCCCCAGGCACCTCTCCTGATCCCCATGACTTAGAAAAGATGATGGAGAGTAGCCCAGCAATGACTTCTGCTGTCTCCATTAGCACACATGGATGCATCCCTTCAAGGCCCATGGATTTATGTACATCCAGTTTGCTCAACTTATCCCTAACCCAGTCCTCATCAAACAAGGCAAGATCCTCTTTTGCCTCAAATTCCTCTGAATACTCAGCAGTCTTTAGCTTGATATCCAGAACAGTCCCCGGAAGTATAGGCTGAGGAAAAGAAGGTGTTCAGTATCTCTGCTTTCTCTGTATCCTCTGTCTTCAGAGCACCCACCTC